>LPNX010214087.1:59106-95727 GCA_001517045.1 Pseudotsuga menziesii
AAAATAGAAATTTCCGTCTTTTAACCACATTCTTCAATCTCTTCTACTAGGTGTATAAGGTAATGCTCTTGAGAATTAAAAAAGATAGGAGGGAAGTGCATTTGAATATCACACATACAATTATAGGGTAAAAATTGACCAAAAAAAATGCATTGGGTGATTGAATTACCTTGTTGGATGACAATGCACGAGAGAAATCTCCTCCCCTCAACCTGAATCAGCTCCTGCAACAACCCCAGGCAATGGTCTCACTCCAAACGCTCCAATGGCCTGTCGAATTCGCGTTCCTGATTGTGAAAATGGGCCGCGGGTTCGGGACTGTGTATTTAAATTTTTTTTTATGATTTACAAATCGCGTACGCGTTTTATAACTACATATCGCGAGCGCATTTTGTAGTTATATAACGAGTACGTGATTTGTCTTCCTATCCTACATGTTCCACGACATGTGAGGCTCGGGTTGATGTATTTTTTTGTAACATGATGTTGTTTTTGAAAACTAGGATTGCATCTTAAAGGTCCCTCATCTTCTTGCACTGACCCAGGTTCATTTTTACATATTTATTTTATATGTGATACATTTGAATCTTATGCGATCTTAAATTTCTTATAGCTTGCATATGATATATACTATGAAATGTCTTGTCTAACATATTTATTTCCTTTAACTTTCTACTTTCTATTACACATTTTGGGAAAATTGCTAGTTATAATATATTCTATATTTCTGAATTATAAAATGAGAGTGATTTCGTTTTTGTTGTGTCATATATATCTATATTTTCCCTCCAACTTTTTCAACTAATCATGATATTTTTCTTTTCTAAATATCCATATCCAAAACAAAAATGTCGTTATCAATTTTGAAAGTTTTCCAAAATACCATTTTTGTTTTTTTCACCATCCAACCAAAACCAAATGTAAGCACTGCATGAGCTCACATTTCAAAAGGAATAACGAATCTGCCAGTTCATTTCTACGTGACCGCGGTTGAACATGGAAGAGGCGCAGAAAAAACTAAACAAATTATTATGGAAAAGTGGATTAGGTTCGGCTTTACCTGCTTTATCAAAGATTCCTAAATTTAAAAGTGCGTCAATTGCGTTTTAATCGTGGAGTGGTTCCCGTTATATTAACAATTAAATTGTTAATAATAATAATGTTTTTGGAGGGTTTTGAAAATAAATATAGAATTGTGTGAATCCCAGATTTATTAAGCATTCTTAATACGTATAAATTTTTATCATTTTATATAGATCTAATTGTATTGCAACCAAATTCAATAGAATTAGAATAGAGGGTATAAACAATTAATGCATAGAGAGATTACCATATATTTTAACCGATATTCAATATATGTTTGGTGAGTTGGTACACCATACAAATATATAATAACATCCCGCGATCAAATTTATTGTGAGTCGCCTGCATAGCTGCAAATTTATGTCTATAAATTTGCGTAACCTTGGGATCCATCAATATATTTACTTTATAGATCTGGAGATGGGCAAGTTCAACGTTCCTTCTGTGGCTGCCTTATTAATATTGTGTGTTCTGCACAGAGCCACGGCTGAAGGGCCTGAGAAAACGACTCACCTTCAGTTCTATTTCCATGACACGTGGTCGGGAAAAAATGTGTCGGCTGTGCGGGTGGCATCGGCTAACGTGACGAATTCTTCGCCCACATTGTTCGGTGCCGTGGCGGTCATTGACGACTGGTTGACGGAAGGGCCGGAAGCGACCTCCAAAATGGCGGGCAGAGCGCAGGGTCTCTACGCTTCCGCGTGTCAAGAGGAAGCCCATCTCTTGATGTCGATGACGTTTGTTTTCTCCAGCGGCGAGTATAACGGCAGCACCCTCTCTGTGTTGGGGATTAACCGAGTTTCCGATGAAGTTAGAGAACTGCCAATCGTGGGAGGGAGCGGATTGTTTCGGTTGGCTCGAGGCTACGCGCTGGCTCACACTTATTTCTTCGATCTTAACACGGGCAATGCAATCGTTGGATATAATGTCACTGTTCTTCATTATTAACCAATGTTATAGGGATCCATCATTATTTTTTTAGTCCTGTTGGGTTTCTGCAAATAACTGCACTCGCCGCTTTTAGGGTGTGTTGAACGTTGTTATTATTTACTTCAGTTTCTTTGTAAGGAATATACGGTAATTTTATGGATAAGATACAGATATACAGTAGTAGTTGAGTTGATTAATTGAGGTTAAATTCAAAGGTTTGTAATTTGTAGCAGGTTACTGTTATTAAAAAGTATATAACTATTCATTAGTTAAGAGTTTATGACACAGCTTAACAGTTTAAAGTTTAAAAGACATTTTATAATGAAAGTTTATCTTCTTACAAATCATTAACAAATTTTTAGGTTAACAATTTGTAGATGCTTCTTAATGTGGTCACGAGTTGGGTTTTTACCGTTATGCATGGGTCTCTATGGTCATGCACATGACCTAACCTAAGCCAAATGTATTAAGATATCATGCACCGATTGTGACACGATCTCGACCTTCATTGTTTTCCTGCACCAATTAGTTGCATAAGCAATTATTTAAATTACCTTAGCCATCAGATCATCGCATTGTGTGCACTGATTGAGGATCCTCCTAGAATTGCAAATATGGAGCATGCAACTGGTACAAACACACTTTCTGACATCAATTTTGTTTTAAAATAACTGAGAAATCACCAAGGCAACCTGCATTCTCATATTGGTGGCCAAGTCCCAATCTTATTTGTTGAAAAAATAAACCGATTGAAGATTTTTGACATGGAGATGCTATGATCCCTTGTCGTTCGTTCTTGGCTACATCATGAGATGCTCAATGTGATATGTTCCTTCAAAACTCAATTTTAATGAGATATGATATATCTTGTAAATATATTATCAGAAATGGAACCCCTTTTTCTGGTAGCAACGTGATATTTAACATAACCCAATAGTAATCTAGGGTTTGTACATGCCTCAACTCTTTATTAGGGTTAGGGTTTTGGACCCTTTAGAATGTACTTGAAATTCCAAATGTGGTCTTACCTATGCATGTGTGGGTAATGAGATCTAATGTGGAATCCACTCAATACCAGGGTAGCTAACTAGACAGGTCAACTTGTAGAAGGCATAAATTCCTCATACAAACTCCAATTGAGGTGATTCTTGTGCCGTTGGAAAGGTATTAGAGTATAGAATAACCTTGAGGGGTTGGGAGTTATGCCTACAATGGTTTGACCCCAAAAAACATCATTTAAGCCCTCAAATGGGACTCAAAAGGTTCCTAACCCCAAATTTCAAAGTAATACATGCCCCTAAAATGGGTCATACAAGCAAATTCATCCAATTGTTACACCAAAAAAGCACCAAAACATATGACAAATTACATATTGATCCAACTCGGTTAAGTCTCAATGTTGTTTTTTTCTACTAAGCCTACTAACCTCTCTTTGGTTGCACTTTGAGTTGGCTCCACTTTACTTTTCAATAATAATTTTGCTCAAAGGCATTCCATAGAATTTGGTAACTATGTGCCAAATTTGGTAACTATCTGCCAAATTTTGAATTAGTCATACCAAAATACAATTTACACAAACTAAGATAATAAAAATAGTAGCTCAACGTTTGTTACTTAATGACGTAGAGAATTAAAGGGTTAATATATGCATAGGTTTTTAAGGAGGGTTAGCCTATGGATATCTACATATGCTTATGTTATGTGCGTGTATTTTATATTTTCATGTCAAATTATGCATACATTTTATTTCAAGGATTTTATCTACTTTACTTATTAGTGTGTTGTTGTAATATATCTATAGGTCATGTGGATTTTGGTGAAGAATCCTTAGACATTTGGGAAAGATGTAGGGAAAACATGGATGCATCATAAAATAAAAGGTTAAAGAACCGAAAAAAATTAAGGAAGTGACAAGAAGTCTACGACGAGTCAAGTAATTACATACTTTATGATGTGTAGGGTGGGGGGACTAGGTAAAATACATCATATATTTACAAAATATAAAAAATAAAAAATAGAAGGGTATATATAGATGAGGCCTTATCTTGTTCCTCAAACAATCAAGCATTGTAAGAAAGTTTCCTAATGGTTAGGGATGACCACCAACATACTAAAAGGGGGAAATTTGATCGAAATCTCTTTCAAGTATAGTCCAAACACACTTGAGATATTACATCAAACATGCACATAAGCAAGCAAACAATGGAGAAACATGTTTCCAAATATTGAACTTTGTTTCTCCCTCTTTTCATATTCAATATGCTCCACTCCAATAGTTTGATACCTGCAAAAGAGCCAAATAACCTTCCTCGTAAGCTTTGTGGATTCAATAAAGACACAAACCAAATCAAAAGTGTTGATATAACTACAACTAGTAATTTTTTTTTTATAAGTAAGAGATTCTATTATGATACAAAAAAGTTACAAAGAGAGGTTGATCCACTGGTCGATGAAACATGACCTTCAACCCAAAAAGACAGATGCCGCTTACAAAAACAAAAGGAGAAGCAAGCTTGAAGATGCCTGGTTCTCAAAACATAGGAGACAAAGATCCCTATATCCTGAACTGACCACAACCTGCCTACCAAACAGAAAGAATCCTATTAAAAACCCAGAGGGAAGCATAACGGCACTAAGGCCTTTGACAAAGACAGAAGTCAAAATCAATCACAAGATTAGATACAGAGGCATGAGAACCTTCTGCGTGCCTAACTGAGGGCCAGCTACCTTTTGAACACAGAACCAGCTAACGACCAATATCGCTGGGAAGATTGCCTGGAAACTCCTCCCGGAGAGGTTGCGTGGCTGGAGAGTTAACTGGAATGTGTATCGGATTCTTGGACATGGCTTCAGGATTTGTCAGCATGTTCTATGCGATCTGATCCAGAAGGTGAAAACCTGCTGCGCTTTCCTATTGCCCACGGCGGATGGAATCTAAAGCCTCGCGGATGCCTTGAGATGATTGGATTTTGGCTTGTATGTCATGGGCTAGCAAGATGCACATAGACCAAAACAGGTTTGGGACTAGGGGGCATCCCATGATTGTTTCGAACTCCCTGAGGAGATTGATTTCCATGATTGCAATGTAGGCGTCGTCTGCCGAGGGTGTTTCAGACAAGTACTGGTCATGCCAATTAAAAGGAACACCAGCTTGGGGCATTGGCTCTGCCTCCGCATCAGCAAAATCCTCACTAAGGTTGCTCCCTCGATTATGGCCTCTCGCTCTGGATCTTACCCTCCACAGTCTAGGCATTAGGCAGTCTTTCAAATAGGTAGAAGACAGAAATAGGAGGGAGAAAAGGGTAATGGAAGTGAACAGAGCCTCTGACGAATGGATATAAATAGGACTTTCCACAGCCGAGGATCTACCCCTTCGATCCCCTTCCTTTACTCTCCTTGAACCAGTCACGATGCTCTGCAGCTCGTCACGCTCGAGACGATCTCTCATCCTCTGCAAGCAATTCACGACCTTAAGTTTTACAGCATACCAATGGATACAGCCCTCCTTCATAGCTTTTGGACCGTAATGCTCCCTATCAAGAGCAGCACCCACTCCTCTAACTTCTCTCATTCCCATAAGTCCATCTTTATGGCAACCCTCATAGTGATTGTAAAGTCATTCATTCCATCCGTTATGGAGGCTGTCATGTGCTAGAACCACGTGCATCATACACCGGCTGCGTGTTGAGAGTCGAAAAATGGAAAAGATCCATGTGTTAGGACAGAAAGGCCATAAGCTGACAAACCTTACTGATCCCCGGCTGGCAATCGATGACTGCCTTGTCCAGCCACGATTGTCGATTCAGATGTGGTGGGCCCTGCTGAGATGAAGACACTTCGTCTTTGGACCTCCCCTTAGATCGGGGCCATTTGTCATTCTCATGCATAGCGTGGGTCATTTAGCCTTATGTCTTCCTCCACCACCTTGAAACAACCACTCCAAATTTGCTAAGTTTTTCCTTCATCCTCCTTTGTCTCTCCATGAAAGGAAAACTAGCTCTCCACTCCTATGTTAGCCATGGCATCTGCCACCCAGTTCCCTTCCCGCTTGACGTGAGTTAACAGTAAGGCTTCCTCTCCTACGAGGATCTGCCAGAGGACTGATAATCTACTCTCCCATCTCGAGTTTTTGGAAACTTGGGTCATGAGGGATCCTGCTTAGAGTTTGCGAGCCATGTTGATAATGATTTGGGAATCCCCTTCCACCACCAGTGGTAGTTTTCCTGTTTGCTTAGCTGAGATCAGGACATTGATTAGCCCTTCTAGCTTGGCCATGTTATTTGTGTTTGTCCCTATTGATCCCCAGAACAGGCTGAGGATGCAACCCCTCGAGTTCCGAATTACGCCTCCATATCCAGCTGGACCTGTATTACCTTTAGCAGCATCGTCGAAATTGAGTTTGAAGGTTCCAAAGGGAGGAGGGATCCAGAGCAGTGGGCTAGAGACGTGCACTGTCTTAGGCGAGCAATTGAATTGTCTGGAGGTAATTCTTCTAACCCAAAAGCCTACAAAATACTCCTCTCATTACTTTCAGCACTGAATTCTTCCTGCGACCAAGATTGCAATGTTATAGTTTCTTTCATATGGATTTCAATGGAGTTACACATCTCCTCGGGTTTCCTAGCTTTGTTCTCGAATATTTGTTTGTTTCTTGTCTTCCATATTTCCCATATTGTGAAGCCAGGGAAAAGTTCCCATAAACAATTCACAATTTTGTTTTTGAAGCTATTAGTGGGACACTCTGCAATCGTTAGGTCTGGTCTTCCTCTGTGTCTGTGGTCTCTTCTGAAGATGGTTGCCCCCCTCTCCCATAAGGAGTTAGCAACCCTACATTCGTCCAGCAAGTGATTAATAGTCTCAACCTTATCCTCGCACATGCAATAGTGGGATGGCCCAAGAAAAACTCTGACCTGTAAATTATCCCAGGTCAGGATGCGACGTTTAATAACCAGCCAACAGAAAATTGAAACATTGGGCCACCACCCTCCCTTCCAGATTTTGATCCATTTAGCTTCTGGGATAACATTGAGGGTTTCCGTTAACAAACCTATGGCTTCTTTTGGATTGAAATTGCTTGAGGTTGAGTACCCCCTCCTTAGCTTATCTGGTTTTGCACTTAGGGGGAATCTTTTCTTGGAGAGCTCATCTAGGAAGTTATCTAAGTCTTCTCCTGGTGCCTTGTCTTGCCACCATCGCTTGCCATTCCATCTTCTGACCCTCTGATCTACAATGTTATGATCCTAGAATTCCACCACTTTAGCCATTACATTCTTATGAAGGAAGGAGCGTAAGAGAGGTGTGTCTTCCCCACACGAAATAGCTGGTTCCTGGTTCAGGGATTTGCTCGAGAATCTTGCATTTTGACCGTTCCTGACTTCCCAGAAACTGTGTTTTTGCACCAACCCCCGATTTGCTTGAGCTATTTTCCAAATGCTGGATCCAGGGGTATCTTCACCAAACCTGACCAAGGATTGATGTGGCTATTGGGGCGCATATTTCAAATGCCACATTTTGGCCCACGGTTCTTCGTTGTAGTTCACCCATCTCCACCATATCTTAGCACTCATGACTTTTTTATTATCCAAAGGATCTCTGAGACCCAAACCTCCTAAGCACTTCAGAGTGCAGATGGTTTGCCAATCCACCAGAGGCCATTTTCTAATATCTTTAGTTCCCCCCCATAGCAATTGTCTCTGTATGTTCCCAATTTGTTTGATGATGGCTTTCAGGGCTGTGAGAACTGAAAAGAGGTACATTGGCATCACTTGCAGGACCGATTTCATCAGGATAAGTCTACTTGGAAAATGAAGGGCTCTGAAGGTCCAAAGGTTGAGCTTTTTGTTAATTTTGTCCATCAACTCTTTCCAAGATACTTGATTGATAGAAGATTTTGCCATCGGGGCTCCTAGATACTTAGAAGCAAGGATTCATTCCTGAAATTCCAGGATTCTTAGGATGTTTCGCTTAGTAATCCTGGGGGTGTTGAAAAAGCAGGTCTGAGATTTCTCCTTGTTGATTTCAAGGCCACTGGCTTCGAGAAATGTATTCAAACAATCTTTAATTCCCCTGGCTTCATGCACCAAGGATGGGCCCATCAGCATAATGTTATCCACAAACTGTTGGTGGGTTTGTGGGTCTAGTCCTTCTGTTAAGGACAAGCCATGGATTTTATTCTCTACTCGCTTGTTCTTGAGCAGTCTTCCAAGTCCTTCATTTGCTATTATGAGGAGGAACAGAGATAATGGGTCACCCTGTCTTATTCCTCTAGATGCATTGAAAGGGCATGAGGGGGAACCATTAACCAAAATGGAGAAAAAAGCAGAGGAGACCAAATTCATGATCTAATTAGTCCATTCATCCACAAAGCCAAACGCTTTTAAAATGCCCTTCAAAAAATTCCAATTCAATTTATAGTAGGCTTTGGAAAGATCAAGTTTTAGAAGCATACCTAGAGACTTGGTTGCTTTGAGAGAGTGAATGGTTTTGTGGACTAAAATGATTCCATCCAAGATTTGTCTTCCTTCCACGAAGCCAGCTTGCTCCAGGGAAATGATAAGAGGAAGGATGGGCTTCAACCGATTGGCTATTACCTTTGAGATAATTTTATAGATGGCATTGCATAGAGCGATTGGTCTGAGTTTGCTAGGGTCTTCTGTGCCACTTTCTTTTGGGATGAGAGCCAGAAAAGTTGAGTTAAGAGCTTTGAGGATATTACTCGATATGTGAGAGTCCTCCACCAGGGCCACTATTTCTTCTTTTAACCATTCCCATCCTGCATGGAAAAAATTAGAAGTGAAGCCATCGGGGCTCGGTGCTTTATCTTTTACCATTTGATTCACCGCCATTTCTACTTCTGACATCTCAATGGCTTTGCCAAGCACTTTGTTGTGGTCCTCCATTATTAATTTGGGGATGTATCTGAGAACCTCTCTTTGAGCTTCCTCCCTATCTCTGTTCAGTTCTTGCAAGAGGTTAGCAAAGTACTGGTTAAGATTGTTCTCTAGGTCCTCTTGGGTTTTGGCAATGCTCCCATCCTCTTTCTTCAGTCTGTCCAATCTGTTGCCCTGCCTGTGTTGAATGGTCGCTTTATGGAAAAAGCTGGTGTTGCATTCCCCTTCTTGGAGCCACTTGATACGGGATTTTTGGCTCCAATAGAATTCCTCTTGTCTCTCTATTTGATTGAATTCCTGCAAGAAGGTCTTTTCCTGAAGCCTCAGATCCTCGGTGTAACCATTGAGCATAACTTGGGACTGGAGGTGCTGGATCTTGGTCTCTAAGACCTGCTTTTCTTGAAAAATATTGCTGAAGGAATCTTTGTTCCATTTTTTGATGTGCTCTTTGAGGTGTTTCAGCTTTTGTTGGAACTGATACATGTGGGTACCCATAAAAGGGGGTGAGCTTGCCCACCAATATTTGAGTTTCTCTTGGAAGTCTAGATGGAGGAGCCATAATTTTTCAAATCAAAAAGGTTTTCGAGGGTGGACTCCCACATTTTTCCATTCCAAATTTATGGGCCAATGATCTGATCTGGCCACTGGGAGGACAACTACTCTAAGGTTTCCTCCAACCATCATGACCGGTTCAGACAACAGAAATCTATCAATTCTGCAAGCGATACCTCTGTCCCCTGATTGTTTGTTGTTCCAAGTGAAAATATCATTGGACGTACTGACATCAATCAGATCCAGGTCAGAGATGGTGTTATTGAAAAGAGTGCTTACCGAGTTTAAGCTGCGAATACCACCTTTTTTTTGAGATTTCTTATCATATTGAAGTCACCTCCAATAATCCATGCTCTGTTCTAAGAAAGAGTTTTTAGATATGTGATAGACTCAATAAAATCCTACTTCTGGTCCGCCTTCGAAGGGCCATAGACATTGGAGATGAATCCTCAAGTTTTGGTGCCGAGGATGTGGAACTAAGCTGAAATAGAATAGGTGGTGGTGAGAAACCCTAATAAGGTCACTATACGGGGATTCCAGAGAATACCAAACCCCCCGGCCGCTCCTCTAGCATCAATGGCGATCGATTCACATCCCTTCCAGACTTTTTGGGCTATCTTTGCTAACTCTTCTCCCGAGCATTTAGTTTCTTGAAGGAAGATTATCCCTGAATTATCCCTATCGATTCTTCTTTTCAATATGCGCTTCTTTAGCGCATTGTTACAACCTTTGATGTTCCAGGTTGTAATCTGCATTGAGAAGGAGTTAATTGGGGGAGAGAAAGGGATGCATCTATGGTTGGATACTGCCCTGAAGCCACCAGTTGTTCTCCTATTGCTTTGATTCTTTGGATATTACTTGGTCTTCCTCTTTTGTCTTTTTTTTGAGTTTTTCCCTTTCCCATCTGTGACTTTGAGAGATTCTGTCACTACTCCTAGGGTATTTTCATTTTTGGCTTGGATGATCGCTTTCTCTAGAAGAGAAACTTGCTGTGAGGGGATCTTTGCTGGTTCTTTATCGGAGCAAGATGCCTCCATTCTGTCAAGGTCTAGATCTCCTACCTCCATGTCTTCTAGAATGCCATCCCCAAATCCTGGTTCTACTTGGGATTCCTCAGGTCGGATCAGGGAGAAGCCATCCGGGGAAGCAGTCATAATATAAGGGAAATTCGATGGGGCTTGAAACTTGGCCTCTCCTGATATTTCTTTGCCCTCTTCCCCTTGATGTTTGCTTGGATTTTTGTCCTGCAAAGCTGTTGTTTGAGCCATGGCCCTTTTTATTGACTGATCTTCATGAAAGGTTGCGAACCGATTATGGGTTTGCACCTTTTGTGAACATCTAGACCTGAAGTCTTTCTGGATTGCCTCTTTTTATTTTGGATTTTGGTGAAACCTTCCGCATCCAGGTGATCTTAATCTTGCTTCCCACCCGATCTCTTGTTTTGGGGGAAGTCTCTGAACAAATTCCCATGTTCATGGCAGGGCCTGCATCTGAATGGGATCTGCTCATAGTCTATGGCTTGAAACCATTCCTCATCTTCCCATGTTAGCTCTATTCCATTAGGTAGATCTCTTGAGATGTCCAAGTAGATGTATATCCTTACGAAAGAGATGTATTTCCTTTGTCTCGTTTGTTCAGAGACTTTGATGAAGGTCCCCAGAGTGTTCCCTATGTCTATAATAATTTATTCCTTCCAATATTCTGAAGGTAGGGAGTACATTCTGATCCATACCGGAGCGATAGTCAGATTTTCTTTATTTGGGTCGAATCTCTCTTTCCAGGGTCTTAAGAAAATACCCGCTAAGTTGAAAAAGTAGGGGCCATTCTCGAAGATATTAGTTCTATCCTCTTCATTGAAGAATATGATAGTAAATAAGCCTTTAGCTCCCAGCTGGAGGTCATAATGGCCTTGGGATTTCCATGTTGAGTTTATCCAGCCCACCAACATATTTTCTGTGGGCCAGATCCCCACAAATTTTCCTATGAGGGCCCTTTCCTTCATATATTGAATTTCCTCCCTGACTTTATCTAACTTGATCTGTAGTCGTGGGACCGTATTGGATTTTGGGACACACTATCCCATCCTTCTTGTACCTTGGTTAATGACTTCCTCTTTTCTTGTTCCACTGCACCCTTCCTAGTCTTTGGCATTTGTCTGGGCATTGAATACTATTTTTCCTTTGTCCTTATCGGATCTCACTGTGGCTATCTCTACCTCCACATCCTCCGGGCTCCCGCGGTCCCTCTCCCCCCGAGGAGGACCAGGAACAATCTCGATTTTTACTGATGGGGCTCCACCGACCTACAAAGACTCAGAGAAAGCTTCAACCATCCACTGACCATTTGCAGAGCTCAATTTCCCCAAGCCCCAAGTATCTGCATACTTTTTCTATTTGATTGGTTAAAGAAATGCCATAATTACAACTAGTATTGATTAAGCTCTTGGAAGGACTAGTTTTCTTCAGCCAATAAAGATGAAGAAATTTAAGATTCAAACATGAGTTTGGAGGAAGGAAAGATCATACATTTCCATTAACGATAGCAATAAATGATACACAAGTTGCCTCTTTTCTGCCTCAGCACCTTTCAAAACCTTTGACTAGGTCCCTCTACACTTAAACCACTAGTAATCCATCCTCCAAATGTGTTATTTTCCAAGGGTGTATAGGGGAGATGAATTCAATAACTCATAAAATAATGCTCATGGACAAGGGGCATTGAGTGAAAATGGGACAAATGTGCTCAAAATAATAGAAGAAGTCCTTCAGCACAAAATTCACATGGGTGTGCTTCCCCCACTTGGTTCATCATATCCATTTTTAATGAATTTTTACGATGGTTAGAATGCTTACTAAGTAGTTTTGGGAGTTGCAACCAAGACCAACACCCTAAAATTGTTTTATTTCTCAAATTTGCATGATTTTATACTTTTTTTCTGCACTTTTCATGGCCCGCACGTTCTTCTCAAGGGAAAGGTGGGTGGGCACTCACCTTGTAGAAAGGAAAAATGTGTGGAGCCACATTTTGGCTTGAAACCCTCTACACTTGAACCACTTCCACTCCACCTTCCAAACACACGATATTACAAGGGTTTATAGGGGATAAGTCATATAGGGGATATGGATTCAACATGCAACAAATCATGAAAGAATGCTCAAGGGAAAGGGTCATTAAAGGAAAATGGGACAAATGGGCTCAAAATAGTAAAAGAATTCCTCTAGAATAACATTAACATGGGTGTGCCCCTTTTTAATGAACGTTGAGGATAGTTAGAATGGTTACCAAGTGGTTTTGGGAGTTGCAACCGAGGCCAACCACCTTCAAACTATTTTATTTCTTCAATTTTCATTATTTGTATATTTTTATGTACCTTTCATGGACACATGCCCTGCTCAAGTGAAAGGTGCATGCTCTACTGAAGGGTAGTGTGTGTGGCCACTCACCTTGCATGAAAATTCTGTGGGGCTTCATTTTGGATTGAAACTCAATGATTACAATTTTGAAGGAATTGAATTGTCTTATGAGGGTTTATACCATCATATAGGATCAAATAAAGGCTTCTTACATGATAATAGGTTTATGTTAATGGTCATTATTGAACGCTTAGGTGTTTTCTTTGGAGATCATCGTCACAAACATGGAAGTCCCAATTTTCACTATAAAAATAAGAATGCACATCTTGTTAAATATATCAGATACCATAGATAAACAGTCATGTCCATTCCTAGTGGTTGGTAAACCATCCAAAAAATCCATGGAAATGTTTTCCCGAAGTCTAGTGGGGCTAAGCAAGGGATGGTATGGACCTTACTTTCTATTATTAGGATTATTGGTAGAGAAACATATGCATCCTCTAATATGATAGGCTTCATCTTCATGCATTATGAGGCCCATACACGTACCTATGTAAGTTAGCAAATGTCTTCTCAACACCAAATTCCTTGCAACTTTGGAGGTGTGCGCCTCTCTTATAAGCTGCAATATTTCACCTTTATGAATGCAAAGTTTGTTTATACTATAGAGTAACCCATTCTAGAGATGATATATATCCTTATTATCACCTTCTTCTACATGAAATTGCCCATGTAGCTATTGAAACAACTTCTTGAAGTCCTCATCTTCTGTGTATCCCTCTTTGTATGCATCATGGGTAAAAGGTTCCATGTGAATAAGAGTACTCAAAGCTTTAATCTTGGATGTGGGTGAACTTGAAAGCATGTATTCCAACTTATTAGTGCTTCCCTTATAATTAATGACTAGATTAAACTATTGAAAAGAAACCCATCCACTTGGAATGTCTAGTTTGTTGTATCTTACTTTGGACATGTAGATACTATAGTGGTTGGTGATATGTGTGGATAATTGTTTCCATTCCCATCAAATAGTGCTTCCACTTCTTAATATCTTGAACAAGGGCATACAGTTCCTTATCATAGGTGATGTAGTTCAAAAATATCCCATGACACAATTTACAAGGGTAACATATTGGTTTACCTCCTTACATAAAAACTTCCCCCGTAGAGTAACCACTTGCCATCTTCCTCCCCTTGGAAATGATTCTGCAAGTTAAGCAATATGCAAATATTTTATTTAGCTCATCTAAATCTTTCTATTGATTTTGAAAACTCTTACGTCTCATCGTTATAACATGGAGTGGAGAATCTATAATTCAAAAGGAAGTGATAAACTTATGTAGGTAATGTTGTGCTACCCCAACAAATCTACTGACTTTAGTGACATTAGTAGGAACTAGACATTTTATAATTGCCACCATCTTTGCAGGGTCTATCTTGAGTTCCCTTCCACCGATCACACACCTCAAATACACCAATGATTACTGAGTGATCTCACATTTCTTGAGATGAGAAAATATATTATTCTTTTTCAGAGTCTCTAACAGGTGCATGAGATGATAAATCTGTTCCTCCTAGGAAGAGCTATAGCCAATATATTATTAAAAAAAAATATAACAAATTAATCTATAAATGGGAGAAAAACATCATTCATCAATCTCATAAAATTAGTTGGTGCATTGCATAAACCAAAAGGCATGACCAACCATTTTTGAAAACCTTACCTTGTCTTAAAGGTGGTATCCCAGGTTTATTTTTAGTTATGTGCGAAATTGCAGGATCAAGGAGTTGGCAGAACAAAGAGAAAGTTTCCAAACCCTAGCCATGGCTAATGAATATGGTGAAGAATAAATAGGTGAATATAAATATTGATTTATAAAGATGGAAATACCAGTCATTGATATCTCGTGAAATATGTGAATCCTCATGGAGACTTTGGAGAGAATGTGTGTACCTTTGGTGATTTTGGAGGTTGTAACTTATATATCTTATTAGAGAGGAAATCATGAGACAAAGGATACTAAGAAAAGGAGTCCAAGAAATATTTCAAGAAAGAGCATCCAAGTTCTAGTTCCATTACCACCTCCCATTTGTTTTTTAAGATGGAATTGAAAGTGGATATAAATCCCTACCAAGGTGAGATCGATGCTTTAAAGTTGAATAATTGGTTGCAGAAATTAGAGGTCCATCTTAGGATCCACAACATATTTGATGAGTAGAGTATTTCATTTTCTTGATTTAAATTATGGTTCCATGCATTAACGTAGTGAGAAAGCCACGTGGAGGACTTAGGTTGGAGGTTGATCCGCTAGTAACTAACTGGGAGGATTTCAATATGATTTGTAAGCTATATTGAATATTCCAATAGCATAGCTCGTCACAATGGATCTTACAACCTAATTCATTATGTTATATTAATTCCACATAATTATAATTAAACTGGAACTGAAAGAAAACTAACTAGATAAAAATAACACATACACAAAATTAGCACAAGTTATACCCCTAGAAAACCCACTATGTGGAAAAACCTATCCTGAAGTGAGGATTATTCCTTTCTCTTTTATTCTCCAATATTTAATGCAAACACAAGAAAGTGGTACCCACTATGGATTTACCTCTGACACTATGTCTTACACGACTACTATACGATATCCTAGTTCCTTTGTTATGCTTTAATATCCACTCCCTTACTATTTCTTAACTATGGAAAAATACAATAACATAATCATAATGGAACCCCTTCTCCTCCTAACAACCTGATATTTAACATAAATCGATAGTCATTTAGAGTTAGTTATAAAGTTTGTACATGCCTCAATTCCCAATTAGGGTTAGGGTTTTGGGCCCTATAGTTCTTGAAAGTACACATGTGTGGGGAATGAGAGATAACATGGAATATACTCGACATCATATGGTCAACTAGATAGGTCAAATTGATGGAGTCATAGCTTCCTCATACATACTCTAATTGAGGTGATTATTGCACTGTTATAAAGGTATCGTATTATAGAACAAATTTGAGGAGCTGGGAGATATTCTAAAAAAACAAATTACCCAAAAAATCATCATCTAATCCATCAAAAAATACTTATAATATTTTGGAGACTAAATTTTCAAAGTAATACCTGACCTAAAATGGGGCCTATAAGCCAATTTGTCAAATTGTTCCACTTATAACGAACTAAGATATATGAAAAATTATATATTGATCCAATTTGGATCATTATCCCATCTCTCCCTACCAACTCTCTCTCCCTCCCTCTCTCCCTATATCTCTTGACATCTATATCTATCCTACCCCCCACCTCTCTCTCTCTCTTCCCCTCCCTACCTCTCCCTCTCCCCCCCCTTCCCTACCTCCCTCTTTCCCTTATTCCCTCACACTCTCTTTCATGTGTCCCACACCCCCTCTCTCTCTCACCTATAATGTGAAGTGGTTCTAATTAATAAAAATGTATGTGTGTTCTAAAACACATGCATTCTAGAATGTATATTCATTTTGGCTATAATGCACTACACCCCACCTTTTTCATTTGTATTGTATTTTGTATATTCAAAATGCATATGTGCATATGTGTTTTGTCTATAATACACTACAACCCTACTTGTTGATTTTTCATTTTCAATAACGCATATGCATTATGTTTTCTTATTAAAAAGGATTGTGATGTGGGTTATCTACCATTCATCTTGCACTGTAAGACAAAATATTTTGAAATCGTGCAAAGTATATGTTGGGCACCGTTTTGACCCCTTTTTGCCTCTTAGATATCTTTCATTTCCTTTCATAAAACCTCCATATTGAGTAGAAAAGCTTTAAAGTTCACCTATGAACCTTGGTTAAAGAGGTATAATGTCATTGCTTGCTAATAAATTGAGTTTTGAGACTTTTTAAGCATTTTAACTAGGATTTTTATGTAGATTACGGGATGTACTAACTTCCCGTATTATCTCCAAGATTGAGCATCTGCAGGACAACTAGGAGGGAAATGGAAGATAGAGAATGGATCCTTAGTGTCCATAGATGGATGAACATTCAACGGTTAGGTGATGTGGCCTTTACAGATGTCAAGTCAACTTCAATCAAGGGCGGCCACCTGTTCTACATCCAGCACAAAAGAAGGAACAGTTTTGATTTTATGGAGTTTCACGATTTTGATGAGGATATCATTAGCTATGTTCATTAATTAGTTGCAGAATTATAGCATTTCTAGTTTTATTTCGAATTTGTATAAATCCTTCACAAAACAATGAAGAACTATCACGATTTTGGGAAGAACACATTTGCTTCTGAACTGTGTGGTTTCATTACTGTGTAATCAAATTGATGGTGAATATATTCAGAGTTTTAGTTCTGTAAATCTTTAACTATGTGTGGAGCAAGGCTTTGGAGGGCCCCCATTGTTGAGTTCACACACTTTTACTTGCCGGTGTAGCGATTTGGGTGATTGCAGCGATTTCATGTTGATGCAAGTTAATTAAATCGTGCTATTGGTATGTGTTAAACCCTATAGTTTTTAGTTTATCATTGCAGAACAAACCCAGCTAATTTTTTGATCAATTTTATTACTGCTCTGTTCTTTTATTTTATGATTCAAGCTACGATTCACATGTGTTGTTTATCACTTGCATTGTTTAATAAACTCTGTCCTTTTACTGGTTAAAATACTGGAAGCATTGATGGTTCAGACCACGATATTCTGAATACTATATATTGCTGTTTATTCAATGGTGAAGTGGTAAAAGACAATTATAAATTATGAACACTGTCTTGTAAGAGAATTTAATTGGTAATTGTTCAATCAGTGCTAGTAAAACCCTGTAGTCTGTATCCTAGAGTTATAGATGTTATTTAATTGCTTTTTACCTCAGTTCTTTTATCAATAGAATTGTTTTCATAAATAGATTGTTGTGTACTTGACAAGAAACAAATGAAGTCATCCCTGTAAAAGGATTTTTGTATCTGTAAGTTGCAGTATTTTTCATCTGTCAGTAGATTTAATTTACAGTCAACTAGATTCCAGATAAGTCTAGCCGTAAGTCCTAAAACTTGGATGTGTCTCGAAGCTTACTAACCTAGATTGATTTAAATTTAAGTTCTGATTCACATTGGTAGATCAAAGCCCAACATTTTGGCACCGTTGTCTAGGAGGCATTGTAGAAGCAGGTTTAGGAACTTTAGTTTTCTGATAAAAACAAAATTTTCAACAAAAACACAGAATAGGTTTTACTTTTATGTCAAGACTAAGAGACGAGAAATGAAGATTTCTTAAAAACCCCCCAAAAACAGAAGTAACAGGAGCTTCTCTTCCAAAAGGATTTATCTCAACAGTAGGTACTTCTAAAATGGCTGAGGAAGAGACAGCAAAAGGACCAACTGCAGAACAGAGAAGGGAATATGAGAGGATGCTGGAAATAGAAAACAAACGTAGACATGAGAGAAGAGAAGAAGAAAGGCGACATGAAAGAGAATAAGAGAGGAGTCATGACAGGGAAGAAGAAAGGAGACAAGAGAGGGATGAAACAACTGAAGGAGATCAGGAAGCCACTTTCAAATTCCCCATCCTGGATACTAGTATTATCTTAGGGGAAGATGTAAAAATGAAGAACATTCCACCCTCTATTTTACCAAACTTCTATGGCCTGACCTCTGAATATCCTGACTCTTTCCTATTTGAATTTGACATCTTGTGCCGAACTTATGGGTATACTTATGATACCCATAAGCTCCGTCTTTTCCCTGCTACCCTTAAAGCAGCTGCCTTGAAATGGTTTATGGGCCTAGGAGAACATTCTATTACTAGCTGGGATGAAATGAGGAAGATCATTCTTCGAAAATATCAGGCCTATTGCAGATCAAAGGATCTCAAAGATGACATCTTTGGAATGACTCAACAGGAAGATGAGAGTTTGGAGGAGTATTTGGAAAGGTTCTTATACAACTTACAGAAATCTAAATACAATTCTTTAACATCAGAGATGATTAGAACAATATTTCTGAAAGGAATAAGAGAAGAGTATTTAGATATTTTAAATGTTATGGGAAAAGGTGACATTTCTTACCTTCCTTTCGATGAGATACAAGATTTATGTCAGAAATATTCAAGAGGGAAGGCTAGGACTGGAAAAAGGGATATCATTACCAAAGTAAATAGGTCTGCAAACAGTGGTATTTCTAAGGCTAAGCTTAGAAATATGCTAGAAGATTTCAAGACTGATTTATTGAGTACATTGGGCACACAGGTTGAAGTAGCAAAAACTAAGAAAAGGCAAGAACAACAGGACCAACAAGATCAAGCCTTGTCCATCTTTTGTCATAAGTGTAGAAAGAAGCACCCACTCAAAGAATGTCCTTTAAATGCTATTGAAATTTGTGGTTTATGTACTTTTAATCATAAAACTGATGACTGCCCTAGATTGAAAGAGTTGCAGGCAGCTCGAATGGAGGAGAATTAAAGCATGGAGTCTCTCTACTTCATGGGACAATGAATACCTTTGTAGCCACAATTCTCAGGTATGTCTCAAGACCCTACGCAACAATTTCATGCAAATTATCAAACTCCTATTCAGAATTCATGGAGTGCACCCATGCCTTGGTAAACTTGGTCTCCTCCCTTAGCCCAATCTGCTCCAAATTGGAGAGGTTATGCCCATGGTAATCAGACATATCAGCAGGCCTATTTGCAGCCATACCAACAACCTTCAACCTATCCCCAATACCAGCAGCATCAAGTCCAAACTCCTTCTTATCAAGCCCCATCTTACCAAGTCCCATCTTTCCAACAACCCAATATGGCTCCTCAATTGGGTCCACCACCTCAACAGCTTCAATTGCCATCCAATCAGCCTCCACCTCAGCCTACACAACTACTAGCTCAGCCAATTCCAAATCCAAACAATAAAAAAGAAAGACCTATGTATAATGTTGATGATGGAATGGCACTTCCCTACTTAGTTCTTCCACTGCAAAATATCACTTTAAGATCTGGGAAAACCTTGCAAAAAGAATCTCCTGCTATTTTAGAAGAACAAATAGAAAATGAGAAAAATCCAAAAAAAATAAATATAGAAAAATATCAGTCAGAAAATCAGAGTCAAAAAGGAAAAACTTTAGTATCATATGAACCTCCTTTCCCAGAAAGGTTGGTCAAAGAAAAACCTTCAATTTCCTTACCGGATTTTAATGTTTTGAATGAGTTAAAAGATGCATATGTCAAAATTCCTTTACTGCAGGCTATAAAGGATATTCCAATTTTCACTAAACCAGTTAAATAATTATGTCTAAATAAAAGGAAGAAGGATCCATCCAAAATACATGTGGTAGGCAATCTAGTAGGACTATTGTCTAACACTATTTTCATTGAAAAGTATATGGATCCTGGGATTCCAATGGTTACAATTACTATTAATAATTTTTCAATTCCAAAGACATTGATTGATTTGGGTGCTTCCATTAATGTTATGACACTTGAGACAATGGAATACCTTCATTTAACAAACCTCAGACCAACAACAACAGTCTTGGAATTAGCTGATAGGTCTAAAATTACACCTGAAGGGGTCTTAGAAGATATCACTGTTTCTTTAGACTCCTGGGAGTACCCTGTTGATTTCATAGTCCTACAGCCAAAGTCTAACCTAGGAGGTCACCCTTTGATTCTTGGCAGACCATGGCTGGCAACAACAGATGCCTTCATAGGGTGTAGGTCAGGTAGCATGCTTATTTCACATGGTACAGAAAGAAAACAAATTACACTCTACCCTTCTGCCCAAAGACCTTCTACATTAGATCAGCTGTCATGGATTAATGAGACTAAGGAACAACAAGAAGAATTGATTCAGCCTATCCTGAGTATCAACCAGTTCTATGACTTTCAGGAAGCAAATAATGAAGATTTGTTAGATTATTTTATTGCTGACCCTGATATTTCTGAAGAATTAAGAGACATACAATATGTTGCAGCAAATCAAGTTTTGGGTTATAATTTTCAGGAAAATTGCACAATACATTCTCTAGCAATAGCACTTCATGATATTCTCAATGTTCATTCAATCACAGATACGCAAAGTAAGACAATTGAAATCAGTCCAGGCAAAAGTTTAAATATAAGTGCACATCTTACTACAACACAAGAAGAACAATTGATTAATTTACTGAATAAACATTCACATGCATTTGCTTGGGAGTACACAGATATGCCCGATATTCATCATGAAACATGCACTCACCATGTCTACACAGATGATAAGATTAGACCTTTTAGACAACCACAACGCAGAATGAACCCTATATTAAAAGAAATAGTCAAGGAAGAGCTGCAAAAGTTGTTAAAAGTAGGGTTTATCTACCCCATTTCCAACAGCCAATGGGTTTCCCCCTTGGTTGTTGTTCCTAAAAAGAATGGTAAATGGTGCATATGTGTGGATTACAGGGAATTAAATAAGGCAACATTAAAATACTACTTTCCATTGCCTTTCATTGATCAGGTGTTGGATACCCTAGCTGGCAAAGAATACTTTTCATTTTTAGATGGTTTTAGCGGGTATAATCAAATTAGTATTGCAAAAGAAGACCAGGACAAAACCACCTTTACATGTCCCTAGGGCACCTATGCCTACAAGGTTTTACCTTTTGGCTTATGTAATGCCCCAGCTACCTTTCAGAGGGCAGTCTTGGCCATCTTTGCAGACCTAATTCATGAGTGTGTCAAAATTTACATGGATGATTTTACTGTGTATGGAAGTACATTTGAGGATTCCTTGGCAAACCTGGAGAAAATTCTAAAAAGGTGTGTTGACTCAAATATTTCTCTCAGTAATGAAAAATGTTTTATAATGATGACTGAAGGGATAGTTTTAGGACACCACATTTCTGCATCTGGTATAAAAGTAGATCCTGATAAAATTCAAATTATTGACAATTTATCTAAACCAACAACTCAAACAGATGTAAGAAGCTTTTTAGGGTATGTAGGCTATTATCGTAGATTTATTGCAAATTTCAATAAGATAGCTCTGCCATTGTTTAAATTGATTTCTAAAGATGTGAATTTTAATTGGGATACTGATTGTCAATCTGCATTTCAAACACTTAAGGAGAAGCTCTCAACTGCACCCATTTTGAGGGGACCAAATTGAGCATTACCTTTTCATATTTCTACTGATGCCTCTGCTACTGCAATAGGAGCCTCATTATGCTAGAAAGAACATACTTTGACTTATGCAATCTATTTTATAAGTAAAAATCTGACACCTGCAGAGTTAAACTATATAGTCACTGAAAAGGAAATGTTGGCCGTGGTTCATGCTGTAAATAAGTTTCGTCATTACATAACTGGTTATGAAATTTTTGTCCATACAAATCATTCAGCCTTACTGTATTTAATGAACAAGTCTATCACTAATGGTCGAATTACTAGATGGTTATTATTAATGCAGGAATTCAACATCACTGTTCTAGATCGACCTGGATGAGAAAATTAAGTAGTAGACTTCATGTCTCGTTTACACAATACTGGTGAGATTGTTCCTGTTTCTGATAGTTTTCCCGATGAACACCTATTTGGAATTTCTGTTATCACTCCATGGTATGCGGACATTGCCAATTACTTATCATCAGGCCAATTACCACCATCTATGACCTCTAAAGAAAAGAAAAAGATTATTAAACAAAGTGCTAGGCATATATGGGTTAATGGTGATCTCTTTTATATAGGATATGATCTAATTATAAGACGATGTGTACGACAGGATGAAATATTAGATATTTTAAAGGCATTTCATGACGAACCGTGTGGTGGTCATTTTGCAGATAAAAGGACAGCATACAAGATACTCAATCTGGGGTATTATTGGCCTACTATCTTCAAGGATGCTAAGAGGTATGTTAGAAGTTGTGATACTTGTCAATGGATGGGACGGCCAGTCCAGTCTGATGAAATGCCACTCCATCCCCAAATCCTCATTGAACCATTTGAAAAGTGGGCCCTTGACTTCATTGGTCCAATTAATCCACCATCACAAGGGAAGAAGTATATTTTGGTCTGTACGGATTATGTTACTAAGTGGGTAGAGGCCAAGACTTTACCAAGAGCCACGGAGCAGACTGTGGTAAACTTTCTCTTTGAGGAGATCTTTGTTAGATTTGGGGTGCCTAGGAAAATTGTAACTGATCAAGGTGCCCAATTTACTTCCAAATTAGTGCAAGAGATAGCAGAAAAATATAAGATCAAGCACAGAAAGTCCACCCCTTACCATCCACAAGCCAATGGCCAAGTGGAATCTACCAACAAAACCCTAGAAGGAATCATCACCAAAACTGTTCAAATGCATAGGAAGGATTGGTCAGCAAAGCTTACTGAAGCTTTATGGGCATATAGGATCACTTGGAAAAACAGTACTGGTTTTTCTCCTTACCAGCTTGTCTACGGTAAGCAAGTCCTCCTCCCTATAGAGTTTCAAATTCATACATTCAAGTTGGCAGCAGATTTAGGCAACGATCTTTCTGAGGCTCAGCAAGAAAGAATACTTCAGTTGAACCAGCTAGATGAGATAAGACAGGCTGCCATAGAACACAATATTCTGATCCAACAGCAGAGAGCTCAATGGCATGATAAATTTATCAAAAAGAAGCAATTTCACATCGGTGACTTGGCATTATTATTTGACTCAAAATTTAAAGATTTCAAAGCCAAATTCACTACTCATTGGCTTGGTCCATATGAGATTGTTGATGTCTATGACAATGGTTTAGTTAAACTTCAAACCATAGATGATGAAGCATGTCAATTTGTGGTCAATGGCCACCGGCTCAAGCTGTACAATAAACCTATCAATAAGGCAGATTTTATACAATAGCTTTCACAGCAAAAGGAAATGCAAGTGCTGGATAGACACATCAGTGTTTTTCCTTCACCTACTCCTTAGCTGATCTGATACAGTAAGCAAATAAAACAAATAAAAAGAAAATATTAAATATTAAAAAAAAAGGAAGTTTAGTTGTGAAAACCAGTTTACTGGCACAATATAAACTTGAATTTTCTATGGAAAACCAGGCTTGCCTGGCCATTGAAAATTCACAAAAATATTTTTTCCAATTTCCTGTTTTGTTTTCCAAATAATGAAGATCTTCTTTGACTTGAGGACAAGTCAAAAGGCAGGCCTGTGAGGGGGATAAGAATTTTCATGCTTCTTTAGAACCCTCCAAGTCTTTTTCTTATGCAGAGGATTGTGATTTTTCATCAGCAGAAGGGACCTGATTACCAGACCTGATTACCAGCAATACAAGAGATTTTTAAAGGCAGAGGGACCTGACTTTTAGTAAGGCAGAAGAGATCTACAAAGAGACCTGACTTTCAGTGAAGTTGAAGGAATCTGAGATAGCAGCAGAGAGAAGACATCAGAAGGACAATCAGAATACAAACCAACTTCAAACAGGCAGCAAGCTCATCATACAGGAACATTAAGCAAGTCTGTAAGAATCTATAGTTTTTATGTTTAAAAAGTTTAAGAATTCTTTTTTTTTTTAAGTGATGACATATTATTGCAAAACTTGACTGCCTATTATTGCCATTATTCTGATAAGTCTCTGCTAGTACCTTACTTGCCTTCCATTAGTCTCTGTCAGCACTTCATTTTTTATCTCTGCCAACACTTCATTTTTTTACCTTAGGGGTCAGGATGGTTGTCAGGATCAAACCCAAGGGAAATTTTAAATGGCCAACATCTATACTGGACTCTATAGGATATATACTGCATTTTACAAAACATATATTGCACTCTACAGGATACATACTACATTCTACAGGCAGAATTTCAATTGGATTTAAATACAAACAAGGCCTCCTTCTCAGCAAAAAGTGAAACATTGACATAAAGGAATTTCAAAGGTCTCTTTTATATATGTATATAGTGCATCATGCATTAGGTAATTTGAGGAAGAAAACAAGACATATATATATCTTCAGCACAGTTTTAGGAAAGAAGGTTTATTTTAAGAGAAAATAAAAGTTCTTTTATTATAGCCTGTTTACTAACATTGAGTATACAACGAAACTGAAGTATATATTGCAATTTGTGCATTGGGCATATAAAGAGATTAAAATGTTTTATCAAAACCTTACTTTTATTTCCTTTCCTAAGTAAAATCAGATGGAAAATGGCATATCATGAAATGATGGAAGAAAAACGTGGAGTGATGCCCACGACAGCATATAAATAAGATTGATTTCTGTATTATATACCATGACTTGGTCATTTTCTTTGAGGCCGAGTCCAATTGCTGGTTTTGCAAAATCGACTGCTGTGTGAAGATATTTGACAGTGAGAAGGGGCAGTGAGTTACAGGAAGTGTGAATACATTATTTGCTGGAGACAATTGACAATGAGAAGGAAGCAGTGAGTTATAGGAAGTCTGAAGACACCAATTGTTGAAGAAATCACGCAAGAGGAAAGACAGTCAGTGTGAGGGACACCGTGAATGCTCCAATCTCTGTGGAAATCGTGCAGGAGGAAGTGAAAATGCTTGCACTAGAGAAGAGGTAAGATTTAAACCCTTTTCTTGTTGAATACTCTGCTTAGACCAACATAAATTTCACTAATTACAGAGTATTGTTGAGGAGATAGGAAGACAAAGGCTGAATTAAAGGTTGAAAGGTTCCTGTTTTCAATTTAAATGCAAAATGTCAGCTAGATTGGAACCAGCAACATTTAATCCCAATGATATTCATGAAAGTTGCCTTGAGATATTTGAAAATAAGCAGTGGGTAAATTTATTTGGAAAATTTAATGGGCATAATGAGCAGGCTAGTTTAGCTTTTCCTGAAGCATTTGATGGAGAAAGAGTTAGAGTGGGGAACTTGCAATTTAGACTGTCAGAAGACATCCTAGCTCAAGTTACTGGTCTGCCACAGCAAGGGGAAAGGTTTTTCAAGACTAAACAGTTTAAAGAGAAAGCATGGATGCCATTCTTGTACAGGTCAAGAGCAGGGTCATTCAATTGGAAAAAAGGGATACCAAGAAGCTGGCTAGTTCATCCATGGGATGAAATAGTTTACATTATTCAGAAATTTATTACTTGTGAAGGCAGATTTAGCATTGTTTACCTTTATCACATCAAGCTGCTACAACATTTAAAGGGTGAATGTGAAATCAATATGCCTTATTTCCTGCTACAAAGTCTAACTAAGATGGCTAAGGCTGTCCAAAGGCGTCCAAAAGACAAGATGACAAGCCTGTTTCATTGTGGACTTATTAAAATTATCATCCAGCATGAATTACAAAGACAGAATTTGACATGGTCAGGATTTCTAGTTCATAATCAATTTGAAGAGCAGGAAGAGTTACTTGAAGAAGGTTCAAAGGAAGATGAACTGTTAATGATAACATACCCTGAGGCAACAAGCTCAAAACCGCCAAAGGGGAAGAAGAAAAAGAAGGAAGTGTTGCTAATTACTGATGTTGAGGACAACTCTGAGGCAGCAAGTTCAAAATAGCCTCAGAGAAGGATACAAACTAGAAGTGTGAAGAAGAAAGAAAAACCGTATCAAAAGCAAGATCAAATCTTCACCACCTACCAGAAAAAGCCAAGAAAGTATAAGCAAGCTCAAAGCCAATCAGCATTGGAAGATGAGGAACATATACAAGCCTTGGAGAGTCAAGAAGAAGAGCCAGCAGCTGAAAAAGAACAAGATATCCAAGACCCTAATGAGGTGATCAAGCAGACAAAGAAGATCAACCTCTTCTTAGACCAGCAAGAGAAGGAAAAAGAAAAGCATTTTGGACAAAAATTACCCAAAGGTTCAAGCTCTCTTTTCTCAGAGCAGCAAGCTATGGAAGAGGAAAAAGAATATTCAGCACAAGAGCATGGAGAATTGGGTATGGATGCAAATTCTGAGCAGCTTCCAATAAAAATGAAGAAAAAGAAAGCTTCCAAAAACAGTAAGGAGATCAAGAGATTGAAACTTGAGCTAAAGGAACTTGAACAAAAGAATGAGAAGTTAAGAGAAGTCAATTGGAAGCTGAAGGTTCAGAGAACACGCATCACTAAACAAGCATATAGATGGTACAAGCAAAGGAAGGTTTACAAGGCTAAGTATGAAAGGTTGAAGATCCTCTATGCATCTCGGGCATCAACAGATGCATCATCACAGACAGAAGACTAGAAGTAGAATAATCAGCAGTAAAATTTTGGTTTTGAACAGGGTTAAGAATTTTTGGCATGAGGACATGCAGCAGTTTCCTCTTGGGGGAGATGTTGGGCACCGTTTTGACCCCTTTTTGCCTCTTAAATATCTTTCATTTCCTTTCATAAAACCTCCATATTGAGTAGAAAAGCTTTAAATTTCACCTATGAACCTTGGTTAAAGAGGTATAATGTCATTGCTTGCTAATAAATTGAGTTTTAAGACTTTTTAAGAATTTTAACTAGGATTTTTATGTAGATTACGGGATGTACTAACTTCCCGTATTATCTCCAAGATTGAGCATTTGCAGGACAGCTAGGAGGGAAATGGAATATAGAGAATGGATCCTTAGTGTCCACAGATGGATGAACATTCAACGGTTAGGTGATGTGGCCTTTACATATGTCAAGTCAACTTCAGTCAAGGGCGGCCACCTGTTCTACATCCAGCACAAAAGAAGGAACAGTTTTGATTTTGTCGAGTTTCACGATTCTGATGAGGATCTCATTAGCTATGTTCATTAATTAGTTGCAAAATTATAGCATTTCCAGTTTTATTTCGAATTTGTATAAATCCTTCACAAAACAATGAAGAACTATCATGATTTTGGGGAAGAACGCATTTGCTTCTGAACTGCGTGGTTTCATTACTATGTAATCAAATTGATGGTGAATACATTCATAGTTTTAGTTCTGTAAATCTTTAACTGTGTGTGGAGCAAGGTTTTGGAGGGCCCCCATTGTTGAGTTCACACACTTTTACTTGCCGGTGTAGCGATTTGGGTGATTACAACGATTTCATGTTGATGCAAGTTAATTAAATCGTACTATTGGTATGTGTTAAACCCTGTAGTTTTTAGTTTATCATTGCAGAACAAACCTAGCTAAGTTTTTAATCAATTTTATTACTGCTATGTTCTTTTATTTTATGATTCAAGCTACGATTCACATGTGCTGTTTATCACTTGCATTGTTTAATAAACTCTGTCCTTTTACTGGTTAAAATACTGGAAGCATTGATGGTTCAAACCACGATATTCTAAATACTATATATTGTTGTTTATTCAATGGTGAAGTGGTAAAAGACAATTATAAATTATGAACACTGTCTTGTAAGAGAATTTAATTGGTAATTGTTCAATTAGCGCTGGTAGAACCCTGTAGTCTGTATCCTAGAGTTATAGATGTTATTTAATTGCTTTTTACCTCAGTTCTTTTATCAATAGAATTGTTTTCATAAATAGATTGTTGTGTACTTGACAAGAAACAAATGAAGTCATCCCTGTAAAAGGATTTTTGTATCTGTAATTTGCAGTATTTTTCATCTGTCAGTAGATTTAATTTACAGTCAACTAGATTCCAGATAAGTCTAGCCCTAAGTCCTAAAACTTGGATGTGTCTCGAAGCTTACTAACCCGGATTGATTTAAATTTAAGTTCTGATTCACATTGGTAGATCAGAGCCCAACAGTATACTGTCAACTTGAGTTTTTCTCTCATTGTAATACATATCAATGGGGAATCTATGTAGATATTGTACAATCTTCCACACTTTTCAATGGGGAATATATGTAGCAGAGGTAAAAAATCAACAAGGGCGGCTTACATTAGAATAAATAGAAGATAAGAAAGGAAAAAAATAAGGAAACGGGAAAGGTATCATAGCCATTCAACATGTGGTAAATCAATTCCTACTCCTCTACAAATGAAACATAAGAATTCAATGTGAGAGAAAATTATTGATACCTCACAACAATGGTCAAAGTAGTGGAATTTGAAAATGGACACCCGGTTTTCAATATCAATTCTCATTGTTTCAAAAAATATAGCATCGAGTGAGGCAAAAAATATATAGCATGCGGCAGAGTATTAAATGTTGTCGTAGCAGCTTTAAGTGCCATTGGATCTCAAACGGGTTGAGATCCAATGGCCCACAAAGCTGTTGGGGTAGCATTAAATACTCTATCGCATGCTATATATTTTTCTCCATCAAGTGATGCTCCGATGATACATACTTTATTTTCAAGTTCAATGGATGGGACACATATTTTGCATCAAATCCTAATCCCTCTACACATCAATTAGAATCAAATCTAGATGATAGAGATGTTGAGAAAGATAATGAATTGTTATTGGAAATTGGTTATGGGGAAAATGACAATATTGAAACACTCTTTTCCAATCAACTTTGGAGAAGAGTTTAATGATCATGTTGCTAATATTGTAGACAATATCATCCAACAACCATGCAAGGTGGTTCAATATCATAATTAAATTTGTCAGTGTCATGTATATGTGAACGTGACTCCATGTGTTCAAGACCTACCAAATTTCTCACATAAGAAAAAGTATACTCTTAAATTCATACAAGTGGATGAAAGTGTATTGTATTCCATGGAAGTTACGATACCTATACAAACCATCAATCACCATTGTTCTAAAATTGTTGCACAATATTTTGAACCTAAATATGATGCTAGTAACGCCAACTATTTTGATCTTTTCTAAAATATAGGGGTGTGGAAATAGTTAGAAGAAAATTAGGCATAAAATATTGAAAAATATAGAAACAAGTAATCACATAGTAGAATATCTTGGTAATGCATTCTCATCAATTGGTAAAAAAAATCCTTCACAAGATTGTAATGTGGCTCACGATGCAATGGTTGATTCAATTGTAAATAGAAGCACAAGACAACAAGGTTTTCTTAAATGCACATTACAAATTGTTAAATTACATAAAAAAAATAAAAATACATATATTCTATTAGAAGAGACAACCTTTACATGGAAGGATAAATGGATAATCTATGGGCATCAAGTGGTAGGTTTTCATGTAAATACATGAAGTTAGTAGAAGCAATAAAGGGTCTACTGGAAGCATTTTGGAATGATAATGCTAGGCCTTCTTCCAACACAAAGGATGTATTAAAACACTACATGGGTTTTATGGATCATGAAATCCACATTAAACATTATCTTGACATGACACAAACTCAACTATTTGAAATGTTTAAAGATTCCATGTAGAGTTAAGGCATGGAAAAATATATTTTGAAAAATAAACCTTGGTATGTGAGAATCAACATGATCCATAACACTTGTTTTTTCATATACCACATAGAGTTTGGAAGTTTTATTATAATACATTTGTACATATGCATGAGTTTTTTTATTCTAACCATGTGTAGGAATGCTCAAGTACAATACCTGATTTCATTGAAAGGATTATTTGTACCATCATGTGTCCAAGGAAAGATGGGCTTACATATTATGCAAAACATTGTTTAGATTGTACTTGCAACAAATGTGGTGAGATAGCCTTATGGAGTGAGTCCAGCCATGTGAGTGAAGATCATCCATTGAAGAAGATTATTTTTGACAAGCAAAGCTTTCAATATGCAACATGTTAGTTACATGATGGGAGAGAAAATAAGAATATTAAATTGGTAGCTTCATAGGTAACACTGTCTTGAACTAGTTTTCATTAAAATTGGCTATTTTGAATTATTAATACATCTATGTAGTTATCTAATGCATATTTTATTTTTCCACCATGTGCATGTGATTTTATTCCAGATGTTTTAGAAATTTAGGAGATGTAGAGATACATTCTCCCTTGGAACAATATTGGATGTGGTTAGTTTTTCTAAGAAATACACTCTATGACCACAAACTGAGATACAAATTCAATATTATCATTCAAATTGGATGAGACTAATGGTCCATATGACTTACAAGCATGGGATAGTCAGTGGCAAAAAAAATAAAGTGATATTAAAATAACTTTACTTCTACATAAGCGACGATCGAACCCACAACATCCATTATGTGTAACACTAATTTTAGTTGTTCTATGACGAGTTGATTGCTAAGGGTATACCATTTTATCAACATAGGGTTTGGTCAAATGGATGGCATCTTAGTTAAAAACTACATGTTTATTTCAATAGTTGTATTTATCACACATAAAATACAAGATTCCACATATATGGAATTATTTTGAGATAGGACATGGAAAATGAGAGTATGATGGCATTGGTGCATGCATAGAGGCTTATTTTATAAGGGAAGATATGAATTTTATTTATCTTCACCTTCAACTTTGTAGGTTCAATAGTAAACAAGTATAGTCTAGTGATGGGAGAAAAAACAAGAAGGAAATCCAAGTGTAAAGAAATTTTTGGGAGGCAACAAATGCGGACTAATCCTAAACATATGAGGTCAACAAAGGTAAGGAACTCAAAAATTTCATTTAATTATAAGATTAGACTACTCAGCCCTCGGAATATGGACTATAGATACGACTTTATTTTGTAGCTAATGTAGCATTAGTGAATGGGATGTGTGGATTTTAAAGAAAGTTGATACATGGGACCGAGTCACCCTTGGCATCGATATGCATGTGGTTAAAGAAATAACCCCTTTAGAAGAGGATCAAACTTTAATTTATAAATATTATGATCATACATATAAGATATTCTACAAGAAGGTACAAATATTTTAAATTACTAATTTCAATAAAATATTTTATAATCCATTATATCTCATTACATGTTTCTCATTTTTTAACAAATTCCACGTGTACATTTTGGCGCTATTATCTCAGTTGAGCTTTGGATGGACCTGAAATAAGATATTCACATGTCAAGAAGTTGACCTTGGCGATGGTGTATGTTGTTCAAAGGTTGTGTCATTACATATTACTCAGGACAACTACTGTGGTCGTAGATGTAAATCCATTTCAATATGTTCTATCTTGACGAATTGTTGGAGGAAAATTTAATAAATAGATTTTCATACTCCAAGAATTTTACCTAGATTTATAGTTCGCTAAATAAAAAAAGTCGTTAGTATTCACAAAACTTATCTCTGAGTTCCTAAGCGATAAAAGTACAATGACAGAAGATGAATTATTGCTCGATGAACACATCTTCTTCATTTCAACCAATGATCCTTGGTATGGATATATTTTGATATATATCCATACTTTTAAGTGTCTGATAACCTTATCATGAGAAGAATGACAGATGTTACGATTGAAAGCAAAAAAGTACCTCATTATTGCATATACATTGTATAGAAAAGGGGTAGATTATATTCTGCATGGTTGTCTCACTCACGAGGAGGCAGAATTTGTCCTAAATGATTCTCATAGTGGAGCGTGTGGGGGTCATTTATCTGGGTTAGCAGCGACTAAAAAAATCTTACGTGTCAGTTATTTCTGGCCCACCATCTTTAAAGATTGTGTGGAAGCTATGAAACGTTGTCATCCTTGTCAGATTTACACAAAAAAAATGCAGTTGCATCTTGCTTCGTTACATCCCATCATCGCGGTAGGACCCTTCACCAAGTGGGTGGTATATTTCATGACCCGCAACACAGTATATGCTAGGGGGCATAAACACATCATTGTCGTTGTAGACTACTTTACCAAGTGGGAAGAGGAAATTCCTACCTTCAAAGTCGATGGTGAGATGACAACATAATTCATTTTCAATCAAATTATTGCTAGATTCGAAATCTCGAAGCAAATTTTCATAGACCATGGAAGTCACTTCCAAAACAAGATGATGACCGAATTGGCTACTTTTCTAGGGTTTAAATAAGATCACTCATTTTCCTTTTACCCATAGGAGAATGGACAAGTAGAAGCTATGCATAAAACGATGAAAACCATTATGAAGTGGACCATTAATGAAAGTATATCAAATTGGAATGTTGTGTTGTATATTACACTTTGGGAATATCGACCAATAGTCAAGAATGCCACAGGGTTCTCTCCTTTCTAACTCGTTCATGGGGTCGAAGTAGTTACCCCTGTAGAATGTGAAATGTCATCGTTAAACATTGCAATACATGTGCTACCTAACACTTCTAACATAGAAAAATGTTTGATGCATATACAACACCTAGATGAACAACACAAAGATGTGCTTACAACAAATAAGGAACATAAGGCACGGGTCAAAAACCAATACAACAAAACTGTTAAACCTAGGGTTTTCTCTAAAGGAGAACTTGTCTTGGTTTACGACTAAGATAAGGAACCCTTGGGGGTAATAAAATTAAATTCTATGTGGTTAGGTTTGTATGTTGTGTCGAAAGTCTTGAATAAGGGTTCTTACAATATAGTAGACTGTGATGGTAATAAGTTTCCCAAGCCCTGAAACAGGCTCTACTTGAAAAAGTATTACTCTTAGGCTATGTTCTTTTTCTTGTACATATCTATATAACTTTATAATTATTTATCATGTGTTAGTGTTTCTTATGTAAGTATGGTGTTGTTTTGAATGTCGATGGAAAGTTTCATAGGATTCGTCAATGGTACAAGTTGTCACACTAGTAACCTGGATTGAGTCGCATGGGTAATCTATGCACCTACAGGACAACTACTTACCTCAGAAGTTGCTTGTTTAGGTCCTGCAACTAATAATATGGTTGAATACAGTGTGGCCATTGAGCTACTAAGGGACGCTGCGTTACACGATATTACAGGTCTGGAGGTTAGACTTGACTCCGAGTTATTAGTCTTTCAACTTAATGGAGATTATCAACTGAGACATCTTGCTCTACTACTTCAATTCTTATGAGTTAGATTACTTGAAATACATTTTAATCATATTATATACAAGCATATTCCAAGCAACATAGTAACTTCTAGGTGGCATAAACACATCATTATCATTGTATACTACTTTACCGAGTGGACAGAGGCAATTCCTACCTTCAAAGTCGATGGTGAGATGGAAACATAATTCATTTTCAATCAAATTATTGCTAGATTTGGTATCCTGAAGAAAATTTTCAAAGATCATGGAAGTCACTTCAAAAACAAGATGATGACCAAATTGACTACTTTGCTAGGGTTTAAATATGATCACTCATCTTCCTTTTAACCACAGGCGAATAGACAAGTAGAAGCTGTGCATAAAACGTTGAAAACCATTATGAAGTGGACCATTAATGAAAGTATATCAAATTGAAACATCGTGTTGTATCTTACACTTTGGGAATATTGACCGATAGTCAAGACTGCCATAGGTTTCTCTCCTTTCCAACTCGTTCATGGGGTGGAAGCAGTTACCTCGATAGAATGTGAAGTACCGTCATTAAAAATTGCAATACATGTGCTACCTAAAACGTTTGACGTAGAAATATTTTTGCCGCATATACAACACCTAGATGAACAACACAGATATGCGCTTACAATGAATGGGGCACATAAGGAACGGGTCAAAAACGAGTACGACAAAGCTGTTAAACCTAGGGTTTTATCTGAAGGAGAACTTATCTTGGTTTACGACCAGGATAAGGAAACCTTGGGGGTAGTAAAATTAAAGTCTATGTGGTTAGTTTTGTATGTTGTGTCGAAAGTATTGAATAAGGGTTCTTACGAATTAGTAGACTATGATGGTAATAAGTTTCTTGAGCCCTGAAACAGACTCGACTTGAAAAAGTATTACGCTTAGGCTATGTTCTTTTTATTGTACATGTCTATATACATTTATAATTATTTATCATCTGTTAGTGTTTCTTATGTAAATATGGTGATGTTTTAGATGTCGATGGAAAGGTTCATAGGATTCATCGACGGTACAAGTTGTCACATTGGTAACCTAGCTTCAGTCACATGGGTAATCTATGCACCTACAGGACAACAAGTTACCTCATAAAATGCTTGTTTAGGTCCTGCAACTAATAACATAGTTGAATACAGTGTGGTTATTAAGCTACTAAGGGACATTGTGTTACATGATATTACAGGTCAGGAGGTTAGACTTGAATCCAAGTTATTAGTCTTTCAACTTAATGGATATTATCAGGTGAGACATCCTGCTCTACTACGTCAATTCTTACGAGTTAGATTACTTGAAATACATTTTAATCATATTATATACAAGCTTTTTAATCAAAACAAAATAACTGGATCATATGCAAATTATATCTTAAATTGGCATTTGTCACATACATTGTAAAATATTCATATGTACACATTGAAACACATGTTAATAAGTCATCATATGTGTGTGTGTGTGTGTGTGTGTGTGTGTGTGTGTGTGTGTAAAATAGGTCCATAAAAATCAAGTCCTGGTCCAAAAATATCCAGTCAGAAGTACATCAAAAACATACAATCCACACAATACGTGACTATGCAGTTAGGAAAGAGCATATCATACACAGGTATCCTATTGCATACTCATGTAATTTTCTTGAATATACGAGTTTACAACGATCTACCCACGTATTCCTCTTGGTGCCCTTTCAAACTCACTAAAACACCATAAAATGGCATAAAAACTTCAAAAAAATGGTATGAAATGTAAGATGGGAGAGAGATGATTTACCTGCAACTCACGGAAGTCAATTTGGTCCACTGGATTCACCGTACGAAGCATTTGAAGTTTGAATGTAAAATTTGCAATATTCAAGGTAAAAGTCAAAATGAATTGTTTTTTATCCAAATTCATTATTTATGGTAAAAATTTCAAATTTCTTACCCACTTTACTATATTTTTTGGTCATTTAAGAATATTATGACTAATAGTCCATTGATTTTTTCCAAGTCTTTCAGATTATGGATGAAATTTGAGCATGTTCCTCAGCATATAAGGTAGGATTTGGTCCCATTCATCTTGGATTTATACCTAATCCTATTATGAACCATAGGATTCACTTTTTATCCATGGATTTATATATATAACCTCGTCTTATCCTTCAAACTTCATTGTTCTTCCATGGATTAGAACTGACCTAACATGGGCTACCCTAGTTAAAACATTTCTTTACATTTTGTTACCCATGCTACAAGTTGTTAAGCCAAGGAAGCCTTCATAGATGTCTTATATACAAAAAAATAAACCTCATACTTTATCTTTTGTAGACTACCCTTTGCTATAAGGCTCCCGTCATCTAGATTTACCTTCAATCCCTGGCATGACTCCTTAAATATGACTATATTGTCGAGTTACTTGTTCTTTCATATTCGCTAAAGTAAATGAAATATTATCCACATTGGTACAAGTTTAACCCTTTTCTGGACCATGTGGATTACTTACGAAAAATTAATACAACACATATTTCATTAAATTTGGAATTATACAAGGGATCTAGAATTTATAACTTCAACAAGATTGAGTTTTCAAAAAATGAAAAACCAAAAAATTACTTAATTCACTCATTTCAATCTTTATTTCACCATTTTTTTATCATATTATCAATATAAGCTATATAAAATAAAATTTATATAAAGTTGAAGCATATCTTCCTAATATTAAACTTAGATTCCTTACATTATTTTATTATTATAATTCTTTAATTTGTATTAATATTTGAGTTGATCAAGGTTTACCTCATCTCATGAACAATAGATGTTGCAAGAAATTTCTTACCTATTAAGTTATCTAATGGCATTATTTGTATGTTGAAATTATTAACCATATTATTTATAATTTGATAAAGCATATATTGTGCATGTGTTGAATTACCATATTAGTAAGAGATTTTCTCCATTTTAGAGTGACCTGCAAAGTTATTTAATGATATAGCAGTCAATGTGTTTGTTACTGTAACAAATTTATGTATTGTCATAGTAACTTATTAATTCCCAATCTTGATAATGGGTGGCT
>LPNX010214109.1:0-10325 GCA_001517045.1 Pseudotsuga menziesii
AAGTAAATATATGACATCCCAAGGAGATATTTGGCCTTTGATTAGGACTAATGAGTTTTAGAGAACTAGATATGGATCACCAAGCCCTCAACATGGTTGATGGAGGAGCATTGGCCTTGGGCCCTAAGTTAATCTTGCATGCATCTAAGACCAAAAACAACACCTTAAACCAACAAGTATGACATCCGAAGAGAATCCTCCACAACTTAGTGGATACATTAACGCTATTTTGATTTTTTAAGAACGAGGTATATTTAACTTTGACTCTATAATCCTGAAATTTCAAGTTATAATTTTTTTTCTCTTGAATATATATGTATTAAAAAAAGTAAATCTAAATTATAAACCACAATTTAAAAAACTAAACCTACAGCTAAATTATAAAATACAATTGAAAGAAATAAACATAAATTAAATTATTAAATAACCAAAACTATGTAAATTTATATCACAATACACAACTAATGAAAATAATCCTAGTTTTATAATTTTCTTTTCAAATATACTAACTAATTAAAAAAAATTACACAAAACATTAACAATTTTTTTAAGCGTTTAACAATTTTTGAGCTTACCTTGTCATCTAGAGGCCATGGCCGAAGGAGGGGCTCCTTGGTGTTGGCTGGTGCTAACAAGTTGACTCTCAATTTGAAAGCTTACAAACCCTTGGTTGAGATCTTTGAGAATGCTCGGTCGAGACTTTAAACAATAACCACAATGAAAATAAACCATCGCATGCTTTTATAACGGTTTCTAAATGTCCGATCGAGTTATTTTCTCGATCAATTTATTGTATCAATCTAGACACTATTGTATCAATCAAGCTATTGTATTGAGAGTTAATAAAAGACTTCAAGAATTTTTTGTTTAGCTCAATTGGGCGCTTTGTTTAGCCCTCGATTAAGCATTTAAAAGCTCAAACGATGTCTTACAAAAACTTGATTGAGCTCCTTTTTTCACCCTCTATGCCTTATGCTTGCCAAAAGTGTTACCTATCTTCATGAGAATACCCCTCTATCTGTTTATTTGAAACTATAGCTAGAAGGTTCTTCTTGTCATCATTCTAATGGTTCTTATGGTTCAACTCCAAATGGAGTTTCCAAATTTTTTGTTTAGTGTGACCATTGATGATACATTGAATATATTTTCCAAATTTTTTGTTTAGTGTGACCATTGATGATACATTGAATATAGTGGTATTTTGGATCCTTTCACCGACGTGTTTTTATTGTAGTCTTCCCACTTCTTCTTCCCCACCTTGGAAGTGTCTTAGTTCTGTTTTTGTTTGGAACCACTTGGTTATCTTTTATTGTGGCCTATATTGTCTAAGTAGTGTTCTTGAAAGAAGGTCTCATCAATTGGCTTGGGCTTGAAGAGCATCACTTTCTTTCATAAATCACTGTGTAAACCCTCCATATACTTAATGAGTACAAATCGATTCATGGATGAGATAACCAACATATCTTTTATTGTGGCCTATATTGTCTAAGTAGTGTTCTTGAAAGAAGGTCTCATCAATTGGCTTGGGCTTGAAGAGCATCATTTTCTTTTATAAATCACTGTGTAAACCCTCCATATACTTAATGAGTACAAATCGATTCGTGGATGAGATAACCAACATAATAACCATCTTCCTAAATTTGATGGTGTACTGTTACACACTTTTCGAAATCCTGCCACTTAATTACTAGAAGATTGATATCCACTTTCACTTCCATCTTAAGTAATAATTAGGGAAGATTGATATCCACTTTCACTTCCATCTTAAGTAATAATTAGGAACAGGTAATTCTCTTTCTCAAATCTTTCATTTGCATTTGTTTCCTGACTCTGATATGATCTTTGGGTTACCATCCCCATTCATCTTAGTTGATTCCCCTAGTACAAAAAAAATGTACACCTTTATTTAGACTTAAACATTCAAATAATTGTGTTGAAGGATCCTTATGCTAGAAAAAGATGGTGTTCCTTTAAAAATAAATTATCATCATCATTATTAATTACATTTTAATTTATTAATTACATTTTAATTGGGTTATACATTGATAAGTAGAAGGTTGTTTATGAAGAAGTCTAAATTGAAATAATAATGATATTTTTTTTTTAACAAATCCAAATTTTATATTATTCATGATTCTGAATTCGTAAGTTGATTATACGCCCCCAAAAAAATCCTAAAAACGCTCAAATTGAAGAAATTTAAACACTATTATTTAGAATTCTCAATTTTTTTATAAGATTCCATCAAAACATCAAAACCAGATCGAAAACAACCATCAAAATTTATGTGAGATTCCGTTGGAACATGAAATCCACATCTAAAAAAGCCATGAAGAATAGTTGAAATGGTCACGTTTTATGTCATTCTAGACACAAGTTACACAAGCACAACCAAGACATTTAGGTTACTGCATATCCCCTTGAGATATTTTTGATGTAATTAAAATCTTATATCAATATGTGGATTGTATTGTAATTTCAGATTTTAAAGAAGTTACCTACCAGTCGGCTCTGCTACATGGGGCGTCTCTAATCTATTATAAATTACATAACGGAATTATTTGAGTTAGAGAAGTTACCTACCATTCAGCTCAGCTCTGCGATCACAGGGTGCGTCTCCAACATAGAGAAGCGGCCGACCAGAAAGAAACAGCAGGTCTGCATTTTTTGTGGCATAGTCTCAAGGCCGAAGCCTCCACAAGCAAATACAGACAGCCTGACCGCCTGATCCGCACGGATTCACAATATAAATCGAACAATGTCGACACCAGTCAACAATTCTCCGCCTTCCCAGGCAGAGGAGAACATGGAAAAACAAGAATTCCATCGCAACTCCAACAACTCCCCGCCTTCTCAGCCAGACGAGAAAAAGGAAAAACAAGAATTCGATCGCAACTCCAGCAACTGCCCGCCTTCCCAGCCAGAGGAGAATAATGAAAAACAAGAATTCCATTCAACTGCACTGCCAGCAGAGGACGCGGAGCCTCGCGGGGTTAAAAGAAGCAACCGGGAACAAGGAGGAAAGATGAAGAAACTGAAAAGGAGGAATTACAGATCAACGTTAGAAGAAAATATAGAATTGGCTCGGGCGTGGTTGGAAAAAGGCAATAATGACACAGCAACGCCAGCAGAAAATATGGAATCAATGAACGCGTTATTCGAAATGCACTATCAGTTAGACGATTATGGGATCAGTCTCAACCAATACGATAACCTCTCGGTAGAAGAGTTGGTGCCCAAACTTAAGGAGGACGTTGCGGCGGCGAATAGGGCGAGGGACCCGACGGACGAGCTGTGGGCGGTGCCGAACGAAATCCGGGGCGACATCGCTATGTGGAAAAGGGATGCCGGGTTGCCTGAGAAGTACATGGGGGGATCCACCGTTGCGAGGGGAGGAGAGTGGACCGTCTGGACGTGGGCTGCGACTTCGGGGTGTTCGTTGAGGACATATATGTGTGCAAGGCCACCGGTATTGTTCACGTCTGCGAGGGTCAGCCCTGCTCACGAGCCACCAGGGTTGCCGGCGGCGATATCGTGTGCACCATTTCCGGCAGTGCTTTTCCTGAGCCTGAACTGCTTTTCCCAGACGAGGAGGTAGAGATTCGGTGGCAAGACGAGCGAGAGTGGAGGTGGGAACAAGACGACGAGGACGACTATAATTTGAACCTCACCGTGCAACCAAGCGATCAAGAGGCACCATTCCGCCTGAGACTGAAGATGAAAAGGGACAAGACGAGGAGAAGCAGATCTTTAAGGTGAACGACGAATGGACCTGTTCTGCCTCTTTGATGGAGGAAGTTATAGTTTTCATATCTTAATTTGTGTATCTATTTATCAGTTATGGATATCATGATAACATATAACTGTATTTGATGCACGGATAACATATAGGCAGTTTAAAGTTTAAATATGAAGAACGAGTAACAAGTGATTAAATATGGAGAAGAAGTCATATAACTTTTTTAGTAGTAATTTTTATTTTATAATTTATTAGTATTTATTAGCCACAAGTTATATATATATATATGAAATTAAACACAAAAGCTAATAAGCTATCCAAAACTACTCTGTCAATCCATAGATACTCATGGAAGTGAAAAAAATTTAAAAAAAAATACATGTAAACCATCTTGTATGCTTATAATTAGATGATCAACATGGACATAAAGCTTTTTTTGTTTTTAACAGCAGTAACAAATAGATCTTCCTTTGTGAAGAGAAGAGACAAGAAGCATGAAAAAAAATATGTATGCCAATCAGGGTTATGTTTGTAATATATGTTTTTTTAACTAGTTCAAGCTTGTTTTAAATAGAACAGAGAGATTTTTTTACTCAGAAATATATTATGTAAATATTTATAAAAATATTCATTTAATATAGATGGATCAATGAAATTTGATTTTGAAATTTAATATGTATAACACTGCTCCATTTTCTTGTATATGTTAAGGATGCCCTTATTGTAAGTATATGGATTCATGGCTTGAGGCTAATTTATAATAAGAAATAACCATTTAATTTACTCTCATAAGTAATTTATGACATAATTTAGTGTGAAGATTCCATCCACAAGTAGTTAAGACTTAATTTAGTGTAAAGACTCCATTCACAGGTAGTTATGACTAAATTTAGTGTAAAGACTTCATTCACAATTAGTTATGTTTTGATTAATAATTGTTAAAATATTATTAATGATATTGTATGGTTAATGTTTAAAAAAATTATATATAAATTTAAATAATACTTTTTTATATGGATATATTATTTTTAAGTAAATTTAACAATGTAAGCTAGTTTACATTTTATCATTAAAAGTTAAATAAGGAACTACTAACCACCGATTAAGTTAATCCCTTAAACACATTAATTTGATTGTTGGATAAATAAATAATCAATTTTCAACAAAATCTTGAATAAATAGATTAAAAAAATCAAAACTCAACTTTTAAGGAGTGGACAACTATTTTTTAAAACTTTCATGGAAAAAAATGTATCAAATTTATATAGATTAATAATATTAAATGAATTCATAATTTGGATGACAAAAACAATAAAAAGATAAATACTTCATTTTAATAAATTAAAAGAAAAAGTAAACTCCTAAGAGTTCATTTTAAGAAAAAGTCAATTCCTAAGAGTCCATGTGAAGTCAGTCAAGACATTTGTTAGATTTATGATAAATGTTTTTCCTTATTTTTCATTGAAAGTGATTTGTATTTATTTTGATTATGTGGTATTTCATTTAGAGGTTACTTATTAAGATTAAGGTTGTTGATTAATTGTAAAATGAATATGTTTACTTAATATTTTTCTTCTTTTATATAAGATATGTTATAGGAATGTATATGCTACTATCTTGGTTATTTTGGTTTGGATTTTCCATTTGGTATACTTATATGTTTCTTTTTTTCTTTATAAGACATTTTATGTGGATGCATTCGATTGTATTCTAATTTTTAAGATGTTAACAACTATAAGAAAATTGACCCATGGGCCTATTAATATAAAGGTTGATTGGTTAAATGTGATGAGAATCTTTGCAAACCTTAATTCTAAGAAAACCAGCCATCATTTTGCTTTAGGATGAGTAAAGGTTGGTCACAACAACTCGATAATATTTTATGATGGTTAGCTTACAAGGAGAGGGATCACCCCTTGCCCCCCACCCCCTCTTCTAGAGGGAAATATCAGGGCACCGATAAAACCATAAGCTAAACCTTGAAATTCCCAGAGTGCCAACATCGACAGTTGAAAATAATCCCTTAGGAAAGCAAGAGGAAAGGTAAAAATTCAAGAGAATGCATGCCAAAAATGCAACAAATCCCTAGGTATGAGATAACATCTTCTAAAATTGGTGAAAACATTCATTTCATGAATGAACATGCAGCTATAGGTAAATTTATGGCTAGATTGCCATAGGATAAACCCTAATATGGTGGATTAACACTACATGGAAAATGAAAGGTCATTATTACCTTCAACTCATTTCCAAACATTTGTTCAATGTTATCTTCCATAATTTTGAAGACTAAGACCAAATATTTCAAAATGGCCCGAGTTGGTTTATATATTTGTTTGGGAAGAAGTTACTCATGCTCTAGTATATATCAACATGTATTCTCTACCAGCAAAATATTAAGAATCAGAAACCCAAAAGATATATGAATCATTGTAGAATCCTTTGTTCGAGCCTAAAAAGTAACGAAAATAGGCAACTAAACAACCTATTCTAGAATATACATTTATATCAACGCCTGTAACGCTTTCATAAGCCATAAACCTAATTTACCATGATTCTAAGTGGATTCAGGTCATAGATTCCAAGCACATACCTTTATGTTGCAGAAAAATCCATGAATGTGGGCATCCCTTTAGAAACTATGCTCTAAATTTTAAGTAGGACAAGACAAAGAGAAATACTAAAAGTATAGCAAATTCTTTACCAAAGTCACTACAAAAAAATGGGAAGGAGAACTAGGGGAACAAATTCAGGAAAAAGCCTTGAAACTAAAAAAAAAATTGTAGCTTTTAACTAGAATGACAATGACGAGGATGGTACCAAAAACCATCCAAATAATCAAGCAGACCTAGAGGAAGAATTGTAGCAAGAAAACTAATGAAGTGAAGGTTAGCAAGAAAATAAAAAAGTGTAGAAAATAACCTCTTTCAAAAACCATGGAAAGCATGGTTATAGTTGTCAAAAAACTAGAAAATCTATAGGAAGAGGAACTGGAAGATATGGATACAAGGGATTTGGACATTGTAGGAATAGTTGAATCCTACAACAAAAATGACACAAAATCAATACCATAAAAATAAATGATCTTGTTAAATGTTTCTCTAAAAAGGGTACAACACAAACCCTTTGGATCCTCTACTCCTATAGGAATGAACACTATCATAATAAAAATACCAATCACGCCATACCAGGGAGGAAAAAAGTGAGGGCATAGAGCTACCGAGAAACTTCTCATAGAAATAGGAGATAAGCTCATCAAATCAGGGTAGTATTCCCCCATAAATGACACCTACCAATCCACAAATTAATTAGATCAATTATTGTCATCTCATGGAACTTAAGATGTTTAAATGTAGGATTGAAGCAAAGTATTTTGAGAAATATGGTTCAAACTAATAAACCATCAATTTTAGTTTTACAAGAAACAAAATATATTTCTAAAACCTTTAATAGAATTGCAAACTTTTGTTGGAAAGGATGCTAGAGTGTAGTCGTAAATGTGCAGGGAGCCTTTGGAAGGATAACCATTTTTGGGATCCTTGGTCAACAAATTTGGACAATTTAACTTCCACAAACAACACCATACCAACCCATTTCCAAATCATTGGATTGACCAAATGATTCATCACCAACATCTATGGGCCCCATCTTATAGCCCAAAACATGGATCTCCTAGATTATTTACAAATTTTGGGATATAATCTAGAGCAAAGTCACTAGATGATAGGTGGTGATTTCAACATGATCACAAACCTAGATGAGAAAAATAAGGATAATGAGATTGGAAAGAGATAGCATTTCCTTCAATGAAGTAATATCAGACTTGCATTGTTCGAATTGGAAATGATTAGTGGCAAATTCACTTGGAACAACAAGAAGGGAGGTGATCGAAAATTTTCCTTGTTCCTTAACAGATTCTTAGTCACATAATATTTATTTCAATAGGGTCACTAGGGACCTCAACTACTATTCTACCAGCAACTAGATCACACCATTGGCCTATTAGGTTTCATCTAGATCCTAACACTAACACTAACACTAAACCCTAACCATTCATATTTGAATAATTTTGGATATACCATGAAGACTTCAAGAAAAATAATTGATCAGTGGTGGCAAGAAGTAGACCTTGGCATAAGCCCATCCATGTATATATTTCAACGAAGATTTAAAAACCTAAAAAATAGACTAGAGAAGTGAAACAAAGAAGGGTTTGGTAATATCTTCGAAGAGAAGCAAAATATAGAGTTAAGCATGCAGGAGTTGTAGAAAAGTATCATTGCTCATGAAATAAATGAAGAAGAAACACAAAAAATAAGAAGATATCCAAGCCTATATAAATCAAAGTTTAGAACAATAAGAAACACTTTGGTAGCATAAATCAAGAGCCCTTTCAAAAACAATGATGTAGAGCAGAAACCAAAAATATATAATCACTCTATAATCAATGCAAGGATAAATTATTAAATCCAATGAAGACATTGAACCTTATTTTGTATATATTATACAAAGAGCTTCTCACAGAAGCTAGTAAGAACATATATGCTACTATAGAAGAAATTACTCAACCTATTCCTTTCTTAGTTACCCCACATAAAAATTGCAATCTTCTCAAACCTATCACCCTTGCCAACAAGAAAATACTTGGGACCATATGGCTTTACCATTGACCTTTTTTAAGCATGTTGGTCCATGGTCAAGAATAATTTTTGGGAATTAGTAGAGGCCTATTGGAAAAAAAAGGAATTCATCAATCTCTAAATGTCACATTCTTTTCCTTAATCCCCAAAGAGGAATCGGTTTTCGACCCCATTCACTTTCGACCAATATCTGTTTGTAAGGTTATCACCAAAGCAATAGAAAACATGCTCAATGGATCCAAAATAGGTGGATTGGATTATATCCCTCACTTTTTTAGACTTTTTATCCATCATGATCAATGGATCACCTACTCCAACCTTATCTTATTCTTGAGGTATCAAGTAGGGTGACCTTCTCTCACCTTTCCTTTTAATTTTAATGTAAATAGGTCTGGGAAGGACCACTTAGATAATGATAATAGATCATAAAATCACCAATCTAAATCTTAATTGCAGTCTTACCCATTTTCTCTTTCAATTCATTGATGGTACAATTCTCATGGGAACCTCATTGGTTCAAGAAGCGAGATATTTCAAGAAAATATTGCAAACCTTCCAACATTCCTAAGGTACATCTATCAACCAGGATAAGTCACATACTTTCTTCACTAACACCTTATGTTTTCTTCCATATGGAATTGTAGCACCTCATTTAAAGAAGTATGAGATACCAAAGGATAAGACTCCCTTCTAAATTCTTGGGAGAACCCCTAGTGGAGACACCTTGTGCAACCCATCCTAGGAGGATATTCTCAACAAAATATAGTGTCGAATAGAAATCTATACCTTCATATCCCTCGATCTCTATAGTATATTGGTACTGATAAATTGAATACTTTATGTTGTGCCAATGTATATATTCTCAATAATGGCTACTCCCAAGATATCCTTAAATAAATCTAAAATATTCAAACAAAATTCCTTTTAAGTGGCACACAACTGAAGCAAAAATAGGCCCTGGTATCCTGGGACAAAGTTTGTACCCCTAAGGTGAAAGGTGGGTTAGTTTTGAGGGACCTAGAAACTCTTAACAAAGTATTATGGGATAAAACATGTTGGATATTTATAACCAATCAACAAATCATTTGGGATTCTATTTGGAATGAAAAATATGAATTACCAGATGAATCAACAGATCTTTCCAAGTTATAAGGAAACCTAAAAACCTCTCTCATTTGGGACTCAGCTTGGACTTAGTGGAACTCAAGCTGTAATCACATGTTTTGGGAAATCAGGCATGGAAACATTGCTATGTTCTAGGATGATTCCTAGAAGCAACTCCCCCCTCTAAACAATAATATAACTTCAAATAGTCTCTGAAAAAATCCATAATTAAGAGAATGCATCATAGTTTCTCAGTTCTAGAAACCTAAACAAAATTCCTCAGAATGGAGAAAGTGGATCCTAAAAGAACAATAGGGAATCTCATCTAGAAACTATCCAGAGATGCAAGTTTTGAGGGAACTCAAGTATTGGAAAATCAAAATCAATCATGGTAAAGATAAACTATGTTTGGGTTAGAAGTAGTTAGGACTCTTCAATATCAAAGAGGTCTACCACATTGCATCTAGTTGAAAACACCTACCAAAGGACATAATTTGGAAGACAATATGGACTACCCAAATATGGCCCAAAGTAACGGCATTCCTATTTCTTGTCACAAGGAAGAAAATATTAACTTGGGACCAATTGATGAAAAGAGGTTTATTGGGACTTTGATAGTGCAAATCATGTTCCTATACTACACAGGATAATGTAACTTCTTAAACAATCATCAATTTACCTCCAATCTATGGGATCGTGGGACAAAAATCTTTAGACAAATCAACTGACACAAAGACTCCACACACTCCACCGTCACCAATAGGAGACAAGATCATTTTAAGAACCCTATCCTCAATATATCTTGGCACCTCTTTCCTAGGTTCCTTACCTAAGCAATATGG
>LPNX010214113.1:604-30730 GCA_001517045.1 Pseudotsuga menziesii
ATTCTAAAGCTAATGATGAAGAACAAACTTGGTATTTTCAAAGTCACACTAGGAGAAATGTTGGGCAGTTCTATGGGCATAAACAACTCTAGAATCAAGTATGAGCAAATAAAGGGACAAATCTGAGCACTTTGGGAGCATTCTGAAGGTCACAACAAACAGTAAAGCATCTCAAATGATGTTAGGATTGCCAAGAACTAAAATCATTCAAGTGAAGGATGTATGCAGACTGCTCCAGACATTTTATCTCTACTCATTCGATTTACTACAAAGTGTTGTAGCTTGCTTAGTGCTCCTCTCTATTTATCATTTGCGTTCAAATTCACCGTGAAATCAACAAGTCTAGGAAAATATTCTAGTACAATTCCTTTACAGTAATGGACAAATAATGATGTCGAGTTCTTGGAGATCCTGTAGAGTGGATGTTTTAACCTCTTCACTGCTACTCGGTAGTGCATAAGCCAGCACTTCAAAGGAATTTTTCCCAGTGGTAACCTACGACAATCATATATATATATATAATCAATGGTGGTGAAGAGCGAACATTTCCATATCTGCTACTTGGCACGTTCAGGAATAAAAAGAATGTTTTAAATACATTTATATCAATCTGTAATAATTGTTGATTTATTCCTTTTAGCTTGTCTTGATGATTCTTGTTTTCCCATATTAATTTTGAACCCTAAGGCAATGCTAACTTGTTTTCCCATAATAATTTTCAACCCTAAGGCAACCCTAAGGAATACAATTGATCAGCTTCACATGAATACTAGACAAGCATTCAAAGGCAACACCTCTAATCTAGGAATCTTGACTACATCCACATCACTAACCTTCAACATACTGAGAATTCAAGTCTAATACTAAAGTAGCTAATCCAAAGAAGTAATAAATAAGAGAGATCAGTAATATGAGGGGATCATCCACCTCAATCATCCAAAGGATTTCAATAGCAACAGCACATAAAAGACTCAAGTGCTAAGGTCTAGAAAAGCTGGAAAGTGCCCTGATCAGTACATTCACCATCAGTGAATTCAATAAACTGAAAATGGCCTGAGGCCAAGGTTAATGCTTCTTTGGATAAGCTATCAGCTTTAGTATTGTGTTCTCTAAATATGTGAACTACTTTTAGCTGGATGAAGTAAGGTTCCATATCACGGATATGTTGACACCAGCCATCAAGTGCAAGTAAAGTTAGTGCTGATCTTCTATTGAACCAATTAATGATGGCTATGGAGTCACCATGAATGTGCAGAGTGGGAAGGACCATGGATTTAGCACAATAAAGGAGAGTCCATAAAGCAAGTAGTTCAAATATTGTGTTTGTACTCAGACCAACACCCAATTTGAAACAAAAATAGTGGTCCTGGGTGATCAAAAGATGAACACCTATACCTCCAATTTGATTGGTTGAAGCCCAATCAAAGAATATGTAGGTACAATTATCGAAATAGTTTATTTAGTCAAACTTATTACCCTTCTTTTTTGCATTGACTTAGCCACTTTCAATTCACTAACTCTCAAATAGCTAATAAGTGTTGGCTAATAATGGTGACGATTCCTGGTATTATGTTTCATTAGGTTGCAAGATGGAAAACGTGTGAAGCAAAATACCAAGAATCGTCACCGTTGCTTGGCTGAACACTTGTTATATTTTGTGAGATATAGTTCACATGGACAGAGTTCTTGAACTCTGTCCTCATGGACAGTTTTGTTTGATGATGATATTAACAGATATATTGTAGAAAAAAAATTAATATTTTGAAAAAATAGTTATTGTAAGTGGATTACTTCATTCAATCACTTAATGAAACTATCTGACATAGTCCAAGCTCTCATGGTGTTTAGAGCTTGGGAATTATTGGGTTAGGTTCAAGTTGCTTTCTAATATAAGGTTTCTATAATAAAATACCTTAAAGAAGAAATCCATAACATTTGGAAAAATTCTGGCAAACCCCTGTTGTCGCTACAATTTGGAAAATATTGGGTTAGGTTCGAGTTTATTTCTAAGATTGACAAAATAAAAGTTGCATGCAAAACAATGTCGTGCCAAAAGGCCCTATAATATAGTTGTTTTGGAGAATAAATAGGAAGAAGACTGTCAGTGAGAGAAGGTACACATACCAATAATAATAATGTTGATATTACGTCGAGATAGGTGAGGCATGCAAGAAATGCATGTAGCGGAAGATGTAGGTACAATTATCAAAATAGTTTATTTAGTCAAACTTATTACCTTTCTTTTTTTCATTGACTTAGCCACTTTCAATTCACTAGCTATAAAATAGATAATAAGTGTTGGCTAATAATGGGGACGACTCATGGTATTATGTTTCATGGGGTTGCAACATCGCAAGCTTGTGAGGCATAATACCACGAGTCATCACCGTTGCTTGGATGAACACTTGTTATCTTTTGTGAGATATAGTTCATGTGGAAAGAGTTTTTGAACTCTGGCCTCATGGATAGTTTTGTTTGACGATGATATTAATAGGTATGTAGAAAAAAATTGAATATTTTATAATGATCTTCAATGATCTAGGGGTTAGGTTCTAGTTTCTTGCTTATAACAAAACATGGCTCGGCAATCCTGCTCAGGGTAGCGACTAATTTTCATCCTTCTCCAACAGAACAAGCATACATGTGAGAAAAAAAAATCTAACTATCGTGTCTATGGTGGAACTCGAATCCTTATCTAAACCTCCCTTACACAACAGGATTTGAACCCGAAATCCGATGTCAGAATCCGACGTCATCCGACATTTCGCACGGATGTGTCGGATAGCAATCATTGAAAAGAATGCTAATAAAAAAAGATTTATATCGCCGTCGAATATCTGACACAAAGGAGTCAAAATAGATACATCTATTTTCATCATCAGCAGACAGATGACAATTGATCAGCTTCATAGGAATACCAGACAAACCTTCAAAGGTAACACCTATAATCTAGGAATCTTGACTACATCCACATCACTAACCTTCAACAGACTGAGAATTCAAGTCTAATACTGAAGGATCTAATCCAAAGAAGCAATAAACAAGAGAGATCAGTAATATGAGGAGATCATCCACCTCAATCATCCAAAGGATGTCAATAGCAACAGCACATAAAAGACTCAAGTGCTAAGGGCTAAAAAAGCTGGAAAGTGCCCTGATCAGTACATTCACCATTAGTGAATTCAGTAAACCGAAAATGTCCTAAGGCCAATGTTAATGCTTCTTTGAATAAGCTATCATCCTTAGTATTGTGTTCTCTGAATATGTGAACTACTTCTCGCTGGATGAAGTAAGGTTAACATCATAGAGCTGAAGTTGTTCCCTGATAGTGATCAAGTAACTAGCAAGTTTTGGATGCATACACTAGCAAATATGTGGTATAAACCTCAATACATCCCTAAACTAAGATTGTCATTGAGAGAAGGTGCACATACCAATAATAATAATGTTGATAGTAGGTCAAGATAGGTGAGGCACGTAAGCAATGCATGTAGCGGAAGATGTAGATACAATAATCAAAATAGTTTATTTAGTCAAACTTATTACCTTTATTTTTTGCGTTGACTTAGACACTTTCAATTCACTAACTCTAAAATAGCTAATAAGTGTTGGATAATAATGGGGATGACTCTTGGTATTATGTTTCATGGGGTTGCAACATCGCAAACTTGTGAGGCATAATACCACAAGTCGTCAATGTTGCTTGGTTGAACACTTGTTATCTTTTGTGAGATATAGTTCATGTGGACAGAGTTCTTAAACTCTTTCCTCGTGGATAGTTTCTTTCTAATATAAGGTTTCTATAATAAAACACCTTAAAGAAGAAATCCATAACATTTGGCAGAATTCTGGCAAACCCCTATTATCGCTACAACTTGGAAAATATTGGTTTAGGTTTGAGTTTCTTTCTAACCTAGGGCTTTTATAATGATCTTCAATGATCTTCTCTAAACCTCCCTTAAGCATCGCATTTGGGTAGAGTCAACTTAATAGCTTATTTGGGAACCGGTTGCTGAGATAACTCACATAAAAACAATCAAACCAACTTGAATGCGAACCAAAATGTGATGGGTTCATCCACTAATTGTAACACTCAGATTGGCCAGACTTCATAATCCATATCATCCAATATGGGTCAAATGCGGGTTAGCTGAAACTATCAAATTGGGTCTGTCATTAGCTGATCAATGTAAATGCATGCACAGGGAATAAAACCCATGTTTGAAAGCTGATAAGGACGGATTGAAGTTGATGAAGAAGCAGACAGTATAGACAAAGACCCTTTTGGTTATTAGCTATGAAAGAACCCATTCTTCTATTATATTACCTCATCCAAAGAATATGAATTAGATGGTCCATATTGTTGAGATTCTGATGAGGAATATTTTGTAGGCAAACCCTTGTTTGATGACAAGATGGAAAATGCATGCATTTATCCATTTCATGAAGAGTTGGGTGTTATATTTGAATTCAATAATCATATTTTTGGGGGGGGCATATATGATTCATCTAGTGAAGCATCTAATTAGGAACCTAAATATTTGGAACCTATAGAGCAACCAAGCATCCACTCTACAAGATCTCCAGGAACTAACATCATTATATCTATACTCATTCGATTTCCTACAAAGTGTTGTAGCTTGCTTAGTGCTCCTCTGTGTTTGTCATTTAGGTTCAACTTAACAGTGAAATCAACAATTCAAGGAAAATATTTCTAGTACATATCCTTGGTCTATTATACTCCAAGCATTAGCATATTCAATGGCTTTCTCTCATGTTGGTAATCCATGTGTTTCCCCTGTCCAGTTTGGAATACACAGCAAACATCACAGAGACGTTATGAGATGTTGCTGCTGATCTATGGCTTGGAGCCGGATGTGAGAATATTGATTGAGCCATGTTCTAAGACAGCACTCATTAACTAACTCTTCTAAGGCCAGAAGTCCAAGCTCCGGTTCCTCATGTTAAGGAACAAAATGGCCAATTTGGGTGCTTATGGTAAACCCCAACCCTGGTTATTAGGAAACGAGTTTATGATTTTGAGGTGCCATAGCAGCTTTCCAAAGTGAGCGGTTGATGGTATAAAATTATATAGCATAGGGTCCCCTCCCCCTTAAGGTAAGTCAATATTGGACCGTCGATTTTTTAGATCAACAGAAAGGAGCAAACATCATAGCGCGCATAAAAAACCTTTGTCACCCAAAAACCCTTGTCACAGGATGCCCAAAACCCCTTGTCACAGCATGCCTAAAAAAAGGAGGTCATGATGCTTACCCATTGATCCATGAGCTCCAAATCCAAACCGTGAACTCCAAAACGTGAACCGTGTGCTCCAAATTTGAACCATCAACTCCAATTCTCAACCGTCAGCTCCAATTATCAACCGTCAGCTCCAATTCTCAACCGTCGGCTCCAATTATCAACCGTCAGCTCCAATTCTCAACCCTGAGCTCCAATTATCAACCATGAGCTCCAATTCTCAACCCTGAGCTCCACCAAACCTACTCCCAAATTCACAAAAACCTCCAAATTGAACTGTCCAAAACGAGTCATGACAATGTCCAAATACACTATTCATTTTTTATTATATATTATTATATATTATATGTATTTTATTTTTATTATATATTATTTTATATTATATGTATTTTATTTTTATTATATGTTATTTTATATTATATAAATTGCCATAATAGTATTTTTTCATTAGGTATAGTATTTTTAACTTAGCTATATGTATTTTTTAATATATGTATTTTTAAATTAGGAATAGTATTTTTTATTATAATATGATGATGATGATGGCGATCTCACCTAATCCCTACAACGAAACCCCTGAAGATGAAGATGGATGATGGCGACCTCAGGTAATCCCTACAATCTCACCTAATCATTATCGTTATGTTGATCATCATCATATTCATCATCATGATCATTATCATCATCATCGTCATCATTGTCGTCGTCATCTTTAACATCGTGGTCTTCATTATCATGACCCTCATCATCATCATCATCATCGTCGTCGTCTTCCTCATCATGATGATCGTAATGGTGATGATGACGGCGATGATGGTGATGATGATGATGATGATGGCAATGATCACCATCATCATCATCGTCACCATCGTTATCTTCATTATCAGGACCCTCATCATCATCATCGTCATCGTCATCAACATCATCGTCATCATCATCGTCATCTTCATCATCATCGTCATCATGACCCTCATTGTTATCATCGTCATCACCACCATCATCGTCATCCTCATGATGATGATGGCGATGGCGATGATGACTGTGATGATGACGATGATGATGATGATGGAAATGCTGATGATCACCATCATCTTCATCAACATCATCATCAAGTAAAACTTAGTTTACTTCAAATATTAATTTTCCAAAAAAATGCATAATACTGGAAAACCTAATTTCAATCAAAAAGTGATGAGAAGGAAATTGGTTGATGTAGCCAATAAAATGAAAGGAATTTTTTGTATCCTTGAAATACTTCTTATATCTAATAGATTCCTCAACTTCTAGAACTATGGGTCCCAAATATATGTTCAATAGAGAGATGCAAACCTAAGAGGAAGAAAAGCATCCTAACTTGAATAAAGAACCTTCACATTAATGAGGGAAGAACCATCTACATAACGACACATCCCTATCTTGGATAAATGAAAATATAGCTTTGAAGGATGATTGAAAAGTTGAGCATGTGAGCATGTGAGCATGGTGATCATGATGAAAATGATGTTGATGATGATGATGATGATTATGATGTTCATGTCGATGATGACAATGATGACGATGTTGTTGATGATGATGATGATGATGTTGATGATGATGATGTTGATGATGACAATGACAATGATGATGATGATGATTATGATTGTGATGATGATGATGATGATGATGATGATGATGATTATCATCATCATGAGGATGACGATGATAATGATGACGATGATGATGAAGATGATAATGATAATGATGATGATGATGATGATGATGATGACAATGATGAAGATTATGATGTTGATGTTGACGATGACAATGATGATGATGATGATTATCATCATCATGAGGATGACGATGATAATGATGACGATGATGATGAAGATGATGATGATGATGATGTTGATGATGATGGTGCTGATTATGATGTTGATGAAAATGATGGTGATGATGATGACAATGATGATGTCGACGATGACAATGATGATGATGATGATGATGATTATGATGCTGATGAAGACGATGATTATGATTATGATCATGATCATGATTATGATCATGATCATGATTATGATGATGATGATGATTATCATCATCATGAGGATGACGATGATGATGATGACGATGATGATGAAGATGATGATGATCTTGATCGTGACGACGATGATGATGATGAAGATGATGATGATGGTGATGATGATGATGCTGATGGTGATGATCATGAGGATAATGACGATGATGATGACGATGATGATGAAGATGATGATGACAGTGATGATGATGTTGATGATGAGCATCATCATCATGAGGAAGACAGTGATGATGATGACGATGATGATGATAATGATGATGATGATGATGATGATGATGATGATGATGATGACGATGATGATGAAGATTATGATGTTGATGTCGACGATGACAATGATGATGATCATCATCATCATAATCATGAGGATGATGATGATAATGATGACGATGATAATGATGACGATGATAATGATGACGATGATGATGATGTTGATGATGATGGTGATGATTATGATGTTGATGAAGACGATGACAATGATGATGATGATGATTATGATGCTGATAAAGACAATGATTATGATTATGACGATGATCATGATTATGATGATGATGATGATTATCATCATCATGAGGATGATGATGATGATGATGACGATGATGATGATGTTGATCGTGATGACAATGATGATGATGATGATGATGATGATGATGATGATGATGATGATGATGATGATGATGATGATGATGATGATGAAGATGATGATGATGGTAATGATGATGATGATGATGAAGATGATGATGATGGTAATGATGATGATGATGATGACAATGATCATGAGGATAACGACGACGACGATGATGATGATGAAGAAGAAGAAGATGATGACTGTGATGATGATGTTGACGATGAGTATCATCATCATGAGGAATACAGTGATGATGATGACGATGATGATGAAGATTATGCGCATGTTGATGATGATCATGAAGACAATGATGAAAATGAAGATGATGATGTGTGATGATGATAGCGATGATGATGAAGACCATGATGATGATGATGATGATGATGATGATGATGACAACGATGATGATGATGATGATGATGATGATTATGATGATGATGATGATGATGATGATGATGATGATGCTGATGAAGATGATATTATGATTAGACGATGATCATGATTATGATGATGATGATGATCTTGATGATGATCTCGATGATGATGATGATGATGATTATCATCATCATGAGGATGACGATGATGATGAAGATGATGATGATGTTGATCATGACGATGACAATGATGATGATGATGATGATGATGATGATGATGATGATGTGTGATGATGACGACGACGATGATGAAGATGATGATGTGTGATGATGACGACGATGATGATGAGGACCATGATGATGATGTTAATGATGATGAAGACGATGATGACAAAGATGTTGATGATGATGATGATTATGTTGTTGATGGTGATGATGATGATGATGATGATGATGATGATGATGATCACAATAATTATGATGATGATGATGATGACAATGATGAAGATGATGGTGATGGTGATGATGTTAGTAACTCTTTTTTTTAAATAAGATAAAATAATAGTTCTAATTAAATATTTACCTTTCAATATATTTCATCGTCTTCTTCATCCATGTCAGCATCTTCTTCATCCATGTCATCATCTGTATCATCAGATACATAGTTAACATTGTAATGATTGGCCATATCATCATCATCATCATCATCAGTTACACTAATCGTGTCATCGTCGGAATAATCTTCATTGGCATTGTCTGCTACATCATCTAATTCAACTATCCCTTGGACACCTTCTATTGGATCATCATCGTCAGCTAACTCACACTAATCATGCTCTTCATCATCATATTATTCTTCCAGAGAACCCTCTTCATTACCATCATCTAGGTTATACTTTACCGACCTTCCCCTTGGATCTTGTCTCACAACAAACGACCAACACGCTTTACCTAGAACCTATAAGTAAAATACTTGTTCACATTGGCTTGGAAGAACATAGGGCTCTGTTCCTGGCTTAAACAACCATGTGTTTACCATGGTAAATCCATTATCATGTTCAATAATAGTTATATCGGGATCACGTTGATTCAATCATAACTTGTACCATTTGACAACGAATAGAACTACCTTAAAGGATTTAAAGTCACACTATATAATATCTTCCAAATACCCATAGTATCGATTTTCTAAGACTTCTAGATGTCTATCAGTTGTAGATGAAACATTTGTAACCTCAAAGACAGCCAAAACCCTAGAATCTATTTTTTTCTTTATTTCATCGATTTTTTTGATCCAATATCTACCTCCGTTGCAGACCATAGCCTTATGGTGTTGTACCTGCAGTTAGCAATACACAAAAATATTACACAACCATTCAGTACTTTTGCAACAATACATGGAAAATAAGAACATGTACGTCAATAAGTAATTTGCAAAATAAAAGATTTAGATGGATATTTGATTAATTATATACTTGCCATTTTATCTTTTACACCATATGCCAAATCGATTTCCCTTTCTGTTAGATTGTTATCTCCATTGCATTGTGTTGCTTTTACCAATGAAGCCACACCTTCCCATGATATTCCATGACCCAATTGTGCGCATCGTTCAATCCATACCTTCATCCAGTCAATATTGTTTGCGATGTATAAATGAATTGCATCCCATTCTCGACCAACTGTTTAATGACAATAACCATTAAAATGAAAGAAAGGTGTAAATCTCCTGAACAAATACGTATATGCTCTTAATTGAAGCAATTGTGACTAGAAAATACAATTAGAATATGAAGGATATAATAAACATCCACTAGCTAATAATTACCTTTCAGCTTCCTCAATCTACCTTTCCCCTTCAATTTCTCCCCTTCAAATTTGTTATTGGATTTTGGATCACAAATGCGACGTAAATTGAGCTTTGACACTAAAATAGGAAGATATTCACTAACATACAACATGTTTTGGTATACTATATATCCTTCCATCATAGAACCCTCCGCATGTGCTCGTTGTCTCACAAAACCCTTCATAAATTTCAAGTGCCTCTCAACCATCCACATGGACCTTGAGTGCACAGGTCCACACAACTCAATCTCCTCAACTTGGTGTATGAGGTAATGTTCCTATGCATTCAAAAATGTCAATGGTAGATGCCTTTGCATTTCACACATGAGATGAGGAATTTATCTCCTCCAATACTTTATATCTTCTTTATGGATTTCTTTAGATGTCAACCATCTACAAGTGATGCAAACCAATCACGATATTTAACAAAAATAAACATTAAATTACAATATATGCTGAAATAGTGCACAAAAAAAATATAAATTATTATACGGAGAATTAAAGAAACACTAAGCACATGCAAGTAATCGCTAGTTACCTCATGTATTTACCAAGATTATATATAACTTGTTTGACATTGTTCTCGAAGTTGTTCAAGAGAGAGAGAGGTAGAACATACTGTATCAATATACAAACCACGCCATTTATTAAACAAATAGTATACAAACAAGAAAAAATTATATGAACATAACAATAATAATTACCTTGATGAAGACATGCCAATCATGTGTTTTGACCCCCGCAAAATCACCTTTTTTAGTTATGATATTCTTCAAGTTTGCACAAAAACCGGTGGGAAATTTAATTTTCCATATTACTTCTTTGACAACACTGCTTTGTTGCTCTGTAAAGATCCATGGAATTGACTTTATATTAACTTGTTCTCCATTGGTATGAAATTGGATGACGTATTTCATTGCACGGTTGCTTTCTTGAATGTCTTTGCACACTTTCACAACTTTAACTTTCTCTCTCCTTAGATCTAGTAGTCTCCATAAGGTTTCAGTAACATTCTTACCAATATGCATTGTATCAAACAAATGAGCAATTTGTAGGTGCTCATAGTAGGGAAACCTGCTGAATTGAATAGGATAACTTTTCATTCCTCATGGGAGACCATTAATGCCTTCATGATCAAGATGGACGTCATGAATATTAGTTTATAATTAATAAATTATATCATAAATCAGATATGGCCACTACAACAAACAACTCACAATAAAAATTAAAATACATAACAATTCATATACGATGATCCATACGTACCATGATGATGATTTCTATTGTATTGCATCTTCCAAAGGTGAGGTGTCATTCTCCATGGTTTTAATGCAATCTCCTTATTCCCATTGAAAATATTTCTTTCAGTTGTTCTATACCTATTATTCTTAGAGAGGAAATGCCTATACTCATCAAACACCTCCTTTCTTAAGCTTTTTGAACAACGAGGAGGACATACAAATTCACCCTTTGTCTAAAGACCTACAATATTTAGATATGGAATATCTATGTCAAATATATTCATATATAAAATATTCTAACTAATCCATATCATTAAATGCAATTAAAGTGGAACTTAAAATTACAAACCACAAAATGAAGTTAACCCAGGGGCATTGTGTATTGTCCATACAACCATTGCACGGAATTGAAATTGCCTTTGTCGTATTGGTCTAGATACGTCATACATAGTTATGCCATTCCATAACTTCAGTAGCTCATCTATAAGAGGTTCAATGTATACATTCATATCTTTGACTTGCAACTTAACTGATTCATAATTTGAAGTACATATAAAATATATCATTATGAGAACCATTAAGATATATAAACCATGTAGAAGATTAAAATAATAGATATATATATATATATATATATATATATATGAAATTAAGATACATATTGCAACAAATGAGATGCCACAACTACATTATAAATAAAACAATTTTCATCAATAAAACCTAGAATAATCATCGACAACATTATGTGCTCCCTCATTATTGACAACCATGGAGGAATGTTATTGTTGATAACAAAAATAGGCCACACCATGTAAATGGATTTCATCTATGCAAATGGGTTAACACCATCTACTGCCAAATAAATCCTAAGATTACGTGGTTCTTCTTTAAAGTGAGGCCACTTTTCCTCAATATCTCTAAAAGCAGTACCATCTACAGGCATTCGGATAACATCATCTTGACTTCTATTCCTGGCATGGTAATCCATAAATTGTGCTATGTTTTTGCACCTAAATAGTCGTTGCAAATGTGGAATCATGGGAATATAACGAAGAACCTTCTGAGGCACCTTTTTTGTTACTGTATCTGTACAATATCTACTTACATGACATTCCAGACATTTTGTTGCAAATTCATCTTGATTATAATATATAACATGGTCATCGGAGCATGCATGAATTGCTTCATAATGCATTCCAATCTCTTTCATGATGGAAGATAAATCTCGATATGTGTGAGGTAAAATATTTGATGGTGGTAACAAAAATTCAGCTATCAAGCTACAAAAACAAAAAAAAAATGGTTAATGTAATAAATAAATAATATTAACAAAGCACGCTTCATCCGTACGATGATCAATAATGAGTTAACAATACAACTATTAGAGGAATACAAATAAACCTTATCACGATCCTATATATGTGATGGATTATTTTAGATACCTTAGCATCTATGTGATTGCAATGTTTGAAATACCATTCATAACCTTCAAGTTCATTATCAACGATATAGTAGAGAGAAGATTTGTTTTGGAGCCTTCATAAAGGGGTTCATATGCCTTATCGAGAAGAGGTATATCGTGAACATCATCAAATTCATCGTCATTTTCATTATCAACATCATCATCATCATCCATTATAACATTAAATGAATCATGGATCAATGTATTTGTACCATCATCTTCAATTACATCATCGGCATGATCATCTTGTTCAATATGATCATTCACTTGTTCTCCATTAAACATACACGCTCCATGATCCTAATCCTGAACTTGTTCTGAAAGCACTTCCTCTAGACGACATGCTATAGGGTGTCTTTCCTTTAATATAAATACATGGAAACATCAATAGATATACATTAATATATGAAGAAAAAAATGCATACAATTATCAAAAAAATGAATATAATAATGTTTATAATGCTAAACCTACAAATTGACGATATTCGTTCCCCCCCTCAACATGGCCATGTTCCCTACAATGTTTTGTGGCTGTTGAGATCAATATTCTTCTCCTCTTAAATACCCTGCATTGAGTACATGGACAATAACATTTGCCATCACCCCTTCATTTCACTGCATCCCATAGTCTAGCAAGCAATTGTCGGTTGTCTTCGTTTGGATCCAGAATATTTAATCTATTTGACATTTTGTCATAAACTTCGTTAATGAATATAACTGATTGTCTTAAAAAATCAAGTTCCACGCATCAACATTTTTTCAAATAGAGAGAAGTTGAAGAATAAAAAATTCTCAGCAAATTGTCTATCGATGAAAAAAAAAATCCCACAACTACCCCTTGAAGAATAAAACAATTCCTAAAAACGTTCGTCGAGCAACAAATAATTTTTGCAAATCATTCGTCGCTTCTACAACAAACATGTCAAAATGTTTAAAACAATTATATTTATAATGGACATGCGTCGGATATTTGACACCTTGAACATAGTTACCATTCAAAGTATGGGACCATAAAATTTAAATCATGTAAACCTTAAATTTTTTTTTTTTAAACTATACAGCCGGTCGGATATCCGACGCTTAGGGGTCGGATAACCGACGCTATTGGGTTCACAGACCGTCGAAGATCCAACACGGAAGTGTTGGTTATCCAACACTAAATGGGTCAAAAATCCTACGCCTTTATGTCAGATATTCGACGGCGATATAAATATTTTCTTATTGGCATTCTTTTGAGTGATTACTGTCCGACACATCCGTACGAAATGTCGGATGACGTTGGAATTCGGGTTCAAATCCTGTTGTGTTTTCAAAAGTTCTTCTCACACCCATCTGTGAGCTTGTCATCCTCTATAGGTTTTCATCTTCAACCTTGTAGCAAAGGTTAATATATTCATCACTCTAGGTGATCTTCAAGATCCTCATGTATGTGTTATCATGTGGGTGCCTTCTGAGCCCATACAAGGCCTTCTTTAATTTTCACACATGAGTCTGCATGTCATGTGTCTTAACTTCCAGCAGTTGCAAATGTCTCTTCGTAGTATATTCCTTCTTTCCGTGAGAATCCCCGTGCTATGAATCTTGTCTTGTATCCCATGATGTTGCCATCTACTACATGCTGGATCTTGCAAATCCATATAGAAGACACTACAGACTTCCCTTCAGGTCTCAATACTGCATCCTAAACATCATTCTTCTTGAACTGGTACACTCCTTCCCTTTCTTCTTGTCCATTTCTTCATAGCTGGAAGGTTCTGCATCAATGATGTCACTCAACAGTGTCACATAAATGCATTGTGTCTGAGACCTCTTTCTTTCTTTGAAAGTATCGTCATATTATTCTTCATCTTGGATTATTTCTTGAACTGTCGTCACTTGTTCTTCAGAACAAGTCTCATCCTTCTTTTCTTGTAGGCAATTGTACGTGATCTTTCCTACAAGTCAAATGCACCAATTGTATGGTTAGAAACATTTCATAAGGCATATTCATAATGGAAAATTCTTATGCATAAATATATAATCATGCAACTATTTTAGCCAATACAACATTCATCCATATCTTACGGAAACTTTCTAGATGCCTTCCATCTCTACCATGACATCATCGATATTGTGCAGTAATCCAATATGTCAGCAAAGACGTTTCATTCTAGATAAGTAGCAATGGAGAATTGTATAGCACCATGAGCTACTTACCCATCACATGCATATTAGTAGTATATTGTCACTAATGCAAACAAACACATCAACTAAATATAAACAAATGCATAACCAAACAAAATCATGAAATCACAATTGAATACTTATCTTTACTTGTTTCATGGGTAGACTCCTTCTTTCAGCTTCATCATCTTCTAAATTTCATAACAGCACCATTTCTTATCCAAATGCTAAGATGGATAATAGATTCTTCAATAATTGAGTCCTTCATATTCCTCATCTTTTGAGGGATCTCCTTTGAATCGTGAGAGCTAGATCTTCAGTTGCTCCCATCTTCGTTTCTCATATTATGAGTCGAGCTTGATCTTGTGTGCGCTCTTCCCAAAGTTTGTTGAAGGTAATCACTTCCTTCTGGCACACATTCCTCGAATGAATGAATCCCATCATCCTAGAAGGCCATTCAAGGTGGTTATCACAATTTCTGCATTCTCTACTTCTTCATCCACTGCTTCAAGTTGTTCTTTAATTTGAGAGACCCTTGTAAAGTGTGACTGTATGGTCTCTACATTCTGGATATTTACATTCTTCAACTGGTTTCTCAAATTCATCTTCCAATTTATGTTCTTCCCTTCAAATAGCATGGTCAAGGAATCAAACATCTCTTTAGGTGTCTTTAGGGAATACACTTATGATATAAGGTGATCCTTGATTGAATCAACAATGATCCTCTTGGCCTTGACCAAGTTCTCCTTATGTAAGGCTTTAGCCTCATCTCCCTATGGAACTAGAACCTCTCCGCTTATGTAGGTGTCCAATTCAATTTCTTCAAGAACCAATGAAAACTTATACTTTCATGCTCAGAATGTTTTAGCTTCACCAAGCTTGTCATTAAGCTAGTGTGATAGGTCATTTTGAAATGAGAACCTCAAATGTAAATAGAAAAAGATTAGATCTTACCAATTTGAGGTGTTCGTCATGGTTCTGGATCTGGCTGATCTAGGGATTGTCAGAGAAATGATAATTTTAAAAACTTGGAATCTTTCATTTCTAATTAGATAGAAATGTGTGCCTCCTAAAGGTGAGCTAAGCAACATACTCATTTTCCCAAAACTGTGATCAGAACTCCAAAAAATATGATGCCCTAGTTTTCTTCAATTTCTTCTGTAGAATTGACTGATATTGTTTCTACAATATATCTGAAAGTACTACTCCTCTGTGTCTAAAACTTCACACTGAGGTATCCTTGCATGTCCTCTTTCCAACACCGCAGTTTTGAGCAACATTGGTTTCACTAATTGGGACTTATGAGAGTTTCCCCAAGGTGACTTATTTCAAGACTGTTCAACATAGTGAACTTGTAAGGACTGCCATGTGTCACTGTTTCATCATTAGGGTATGAAACTTTTACCATAGAAATTAAATTCCGTGCCCTATCTAGAACATCTTGCCAAATTTCATTTCGACCTTCGTAGCCTAAGATATAGCAAATATCCTTAGGTGTCATGTTTAGGGATGAATCCTAGGAGAGGCTGGAACCCTGATTTGGAGGAATCATACCTCCCAGAATATAGCGAATCTAAGCCTAAAATTTTTACACAGTATTCAGTGGGAATTTTTGTTTAGCATGTAAAATTTTTTGCTTCGTAGCCTTCTCCAATATCAATATAGAGCGAATGTACCAAAACTACTAGTTTTAGTATTTTAGGGTTTTCTGGTCCGAGGTCAAATTAGGGTTTGACGTTCCTAGAGTTTTACCAAACCAAAAATTTTGATCTTGGTCTCTAAATTTCGATTTTGAGGAGGAGAGAAATCCTATGCTGGGTTCACTCAAAATTTCCTCTTCTGTGAAAATCCCTAATTTCCTGTAGCAGTGACTGAAAATGCCCGGAATCAAATTATGTTTCAACAGAAAGATGTGCCCTTCAATGGAGAGTTAGCCTAGCCTCCTTTTTCTGATGATCTATGGAGAGAGACCCAGAAAGTAAGAATCCCTAACTTCTGTAGCTGCACAGTTTCTTCTTCTCAACCTGGCTCTGATACTATGTTAGATTTTTATCATTTAAGCCATATGATCTTAGGATCTTATCTGAAAGAATAACATGCACACCAATCAATCACAAGAGACAATAGACACAAACATTTTCCTTGAGGAAACCATAAAGGAGAAAACCCCACAACTTCCTTAGAGATAGAATAAGCACCAATGGCAGCAGTAAAACCCAAAGACAGAAAGATGATATCCAATAGTTGTTATCTCTCTCACTTGTGTGAGCTCCTCTTCTCTCACCTTTGCGCTATAGTTGGGTGAGTGTGTGTGACAAATATAGAAGCTCACTCTCTATTTATACTAGTTTCTGACTTGACAATTACTTACCAGGGTCAACTTCTCTAAGAGATTCTAATAACCCTAGTGCCCCACAACTGTGGGGACTTTTCCCCCCGATCAACAAGGAGGGAACACATCTATGACTTTACATAACTTGATTACATTAATGATTCTCTCAATAGGAACATCGAGGACCAATGTAATACAATATATAAAATATACAAGTGAATACATTCTGAAGCTACAAATACATCAACTGCAACATCCCACGTGACCTTGAGAAAAGATTGTTTTGAAGAACTGAATGACATCGCAAATGGAATGGTGTACTATGTAGACAAATCAAGCCTCAAAGCAAATGGAATTACTTCCATCATGCTCAAGTTACCTAGATTCCCTGACTTTGTATTGAAAAATGTTCTCTATCTTCCAATTTTACAGAGAAGATTGATGTCCTTGGTTTAGATTAGGTAACAAGGCCACTCCATCCACATGTTATATGGAATCATAGAAATAATAAAGTCCTCTAGAAACCAGGTCATCATGAACAGATATGAAGATGGAAAGTTGTTGACGTTGAAAGGCTCGTCTACAAGAATACAAAAAAAATCATACCTCTCTCAGCATGAAGAAGTTAATATGTCATCCAGTTGGTTCACTCTGATTTATGTGGCCCCATGCCTATTCCTTCTACCAATGGTAACAGATATCTCATGACCTTTGTTGATGATGACACCAAAATATGTTGGGTAAATTTTTTAAAGACAAATCTAAAGCATTTCAAACATTCAAAGATTTCCATGCATGAATAGAAAATCAAGCACAATCTTATATTGTAAAACTTCGCACTGATAATGGAAAATAATACACTTCTAATTATTTTGATTACTATATTTGTCAACATGGGATTGCACATCAAACTTTATCTCCATATAACCCTCAACAAAATGGTGTGGTAGAAAGAATGAATAAAACCATAATGAATATGGTATGCTCAATTATGTTTTTCAAGAATGTAAAACTAATGTTTTGGGGGGAAGAAAAATTATGTGTAGCCTATTTTAGAAATAGAATTCCATATCATTCTATTAAATGCAAGACTCCACATGAAATGTGGTTTGGCCACCTTCTTTCAGTAAGGCATCTCAGGGTCTTTGGTTACACCTATTATGCCTTGATACCAAAGGAGAAAAGAAACAAACTTGGTGTTAGAAGTTGAAAGTGTTTTCTTTGGGTAATCAAACACCTCCAAGGCATAACATATTTATGATAAGGTAAATAAGCAATTAGTTATTTCTCGATATGTCATTTTTCTTGAAACTGATAAAAATGACGAGTCTATTGATAGACATCTTACTATTTGGAGAATTTTTCCCATCTAAATTTATATTATGATGTTGATAATTAAATTCCACATCTTTAAGGGGGAATCCTTATCTTGGATCATGATAAATCCATGTAATTTCCTATGAAGCACCTACACCCCCTCATGTAGAAATTATTGAAGAATAAGTTCCGGTCACTTCACTTGAACATGAAACTCAATTGGATGATATAATTCAGAATATTGGAAGATTGAATCTTGAAGAGAATGAAGCACCTCCGGGTGATCAAAATAGGCCATCAAGGAAGATTCCAAAATGGGCCACAAAGACACTTGAAAGTCTCCATCTATATGAAGTTGGATAGATGGGAACGAGAATCTCAACCAACAGACAAGAAGATGGAGGATAAGTAAATAACTCAAGTGATGGCATGGATGTCTCATTTGATTGTGAAACAAATTTATCTACTGATTTTAAACCAACTTCCTTTAAGTAAGTTGTTGTACGTGATGAGCGGAAATAATCCATGCAAAATGAGTATGATGCACTCATGAAGAAAGGAACTTGGAAGCTGGTTGACCCTCCAGTTGGAACAAAACCAATTGGATGCAAGTGGGTATACAAGAACAAATACATATCAGATGGCTCACTTGACAAGCACAAAGTGAGGCTTGTGGTGAAAGGATATGCACATAAATAAGGAATTGATTATGAAGATACATTCTCTCCAACATCAAAATGGGATACTATCTGCACTTTACTTTCCTTGGTTGCACAAAATGGGTGGAAAGTCCACCAAATGGATGTCAGAACATCTTTCTTGAATGGAGACTTGAAAGAAAATGTATTCATGTCTCATCCATAAGGATTTGTTTTGAAGGGACAAGAACACACGGTATGTAAGCTAATCAAGTCCTTGCATTGTCTGAAGCAAGCACCTCGTTCATAGTATGAAAATCTAACCAAGCATATTTTGAAGCTAAATTTCAAACATTATAATCTTGATGATGCAACATTGTTGTAAAGAAAGTTGGAATATCTTGTGTGTTTCTTGTAGTGTATGTAGATGACATTTTAATGACAGGGAACAATTAAAGTTGTATTGCATCCATAAATCAAGATTTGAGGAAGGGATTTGAAATGACAAATATGGGACACCTTCATTACTACTTTAGAATTGAAGTCACTCAACATCCTAAGTGTTATCACTCAAAATTTACCCTTTGGTTGTGGAAGGATAGTTCCAAGGTAACCTTTCAAACCAAGCTTTAGGAAGAAAGATGGATTCTTTCCTACCAGAGAGGACTCTCTCAAAAAATAAATACAATGGCTAGATATATTTGTATACACTAAATCAATAATGGAAATGTCTTAAACAAGAGGATACCATTGGGCGTAGAGTCAAAATCATGAATTAGTAAAGGTAAACAGGGCTTTAGCAATGTATTTTTTCACATAGTTGGGATAGTTATTCTTTTACAGTGAGGTTCTTCATTGGTAGTGATAATAGAAGAAAGATGAACAGTCCATTAATATGGGAACCAAATAAATATGAATCCAATATTAACTTTAGAGGAAATATGTTTGTGAATACTTTAATCTTATGAACAAGAGCATATAAGTATGAGTTCTTATTCAACACAATCACATTCAAGCATGAAAAGATAACACTAAGGAAGTAAATAACAGGAATAGCATGCACAGGAGAAAAGGAAATACATATGGTAAAATAAAAACACGAGAATCTCTGCTTTAAAAGGTTCTTTCTTGACTCTACAAAAAAAAAATATTAAACTTGAAAACTGCCCAGTACAAAAATGAGTCTCGCTCTTATGGGTTCCAACCCCAATTAAATTGAAAAACATGCATTTATACATCAAAAAGATCCTTGAGCTGATACCTAATTGCATATTCTAAAAATAGGAATCTTGTAACTACCTTATTACATGTGTCATACAACCAAAAACTAAATCTTCATAAACACTAGAAAATCTTTTAAATCCATGTTGAAGTGGATCTTCACATATCCTTTGCTCGAATATTCTAGATAAGTGTCTTTATTGATGTAATTTATATCGCATCCTCCCAAAATTTTCAATTGTATTCCATAGATCCGCAGAAGGTACTTCATAATTAGTCATTTCTTTAGCTAAAACTCTTAACTCCACATGATCCACATAAGAAATAAGAGACAGCTTGACACCTATCATTTTGAATTTATTCAAAATTCAAAATACACTACAAGCTTATCAATTATGACCTTCCCTATTATGAATTGGGTCATATCTCCAATTTTTCTATGATCCTTTCGAGTTTGTACTAATAAAGCTTGATAATCGGGTTCGGGGATCAATTTACCTTCTGCATCCCATAAATAAAGGATTCCTTTCTAAAATAATTATGGAAATAAATCTTTAAAAGACTTAACCTGTTGTAACATTTGGTTTACTTTTGCTTGGACACTCTCAACATGGCGATGCTTTCCAATGAATTTTTACCCAAGTTATCACTATGATTCTTTTTTTCCTTGGGAACAAAAGTGTAATTTTATTTCAGCGGGTGTGAACAATATTACATTTTGTATATGCACATCCAATGTGCATTTCTTTGATAAAACTATATTGTTTCCAATACATATTGTTTTCATGCCATTGTTATGTTTTATGGAGCTATTAAAATATAGAGTTGTTACATCAAGATCTATTGAATATGATCAAAAATAAGTCCCTTAGTTTGTCATCCTGATAATGTTTGCAAAATAAGAACGACAAAAAACATAAAAGCTATGAAAACTGCTAGTTAAGGACCAAAAAAGTAAAAATTATGTCATGTTGAATTTGTAAAAATAGTCACGTAGGAATGTTCAATCTATAAACTACTGGTGGTAGAATTAATATGTCAAGCCATCTTGGAATTCCTTTATCTTCCAAATCCCCAGAGCCATTTGCAAACCCTCCTTCGAGGATTTGGCCTCCTCTTTGTTGTTTTCCCTGTAAACATGACGACATGAGAAAGTAGCAAAAGAGTGTTGAATCTCTTGAATGGACAAAAGAATATTTTCTAATATTAACTACCTGCATTATTGAGTCCCTTTTATCCAATTTATGACATTTAGTGAATCACCAAAAATATTAATTATTTGGCACCCCTTTTCAGCTGCAAAAAACAGAAGCAAATTTAAGCTCAGAAGTTCAGCATAGGTGTTACTTCCTTCTCCCAACCCCATGGTAAGCTAAAAATAGTGAGAGTATGAAATGAAAAGAAGGGCCCCTCCCCCACAAACATTGTTTTTGGTTGCTCCATAAAAAAAACCCAAGGTATAGTCCTATAAAATTCAACTGCCATATCCTCCCTTTGATTTGTTGCTCTGATATGCTATGGGAAAGTATTTAATATGCCACAAGAAATAGTTTAGTGATCTCTGGGGTGTAGGATTTTTATGAGAAAAAATAGTTGTTCCTTGCCAACCAGAAACCCCAAATGACCAACAGTGGTAAATCAAGTACAGGATTTAGGTGTCCCACAATGTTCCAAATTTCTCGGGCTTGAGGCACCGAAACCCCCTCCCAAATGCACATAATTCCAGTAGTTTGAGTGCATTCTTCCCACACCTCTCTACTATAAGTGTGTCCTAAAAAGAGATGTGTGACCGACTCTTCTTCAGACTTACATAGAACACACCACCCATGTCCATGTTTGTCCCTTTTCTCCAGATTTTCCCACATTGAAACCTTATTTTCCAATATGTTCCACATAAACAAATGGGTTTTGGGTGGGCTCTTGACCTTCCATAGTTTTTTCCACCACCAAATCGGAGCCCCATTGATCACATCTGCAGTTAGACTGATCTACCCAGTTTTTGGAGAGTATAATCCCAGTGGATCTCCTTCCCACAAAAGTAAATCTTCCCTGTCCCTAAGAATTATTTGTCCCTTATTGAGTTCCTGATAAATAAGAGACACCACAGCTTGGTCTGGCTCCATGATTCCTAAAGTATTTACCTATATCCAGGATTATACCCAGGCTCTTTCCTGTACCAGACTTTCCAGTTGAGACAGATAAATGATACCCCTCTCTCTTAAGGTTTCCGCCATTCGATTAGGAAGGAGATGACATCATGCAAACCCAATCCAAGGATATTCCCTGATTCTGAGCCTTCTCCCATTACCAATGTTCTAGGATAAATTTGATTCAATCACTAGGAACAAATTAACCATATCCTTCTAGATCATTGATCCTCCCACATGTGATTTAACAGAATATTGCACCCAATCTTCAACATACTCTAGAGCTATGTATTTCTGGGTTACCATATGAGTCCAAAGGCTTTGAGTCTTAAGTAATCTCCATCCTCCTTTGGTCGCTAGAGCTTTAGAGAAAAGGAAAATGTTATTTAGCCCCCAGCCACCCAAGGCTTTAGGACTTACTATTCTCTCCCACCTCACCCATGGATAAACAAAAGCCGCTTCTTTCCCACACCACAGAAACTGAAAGAAAATTTTCCTAGCAGCCTCCAAGGTCCCCTTTGGAATCCAAGATAGGGCCATCCAATAAACATGGATTTCCTCCTATACTGATTTCACCAAGATCAATCGGCCTGCTCTAGATATCCATTTGTGGCTCCAATCCTTTAATATTTTTTCCATCTTATCGAGAAGCCAATTTCCAATATCGCTTCCTATAATCATTTGGTTTTAGCTAAAACCCAAGGTATTTTAGCCCCGAATCCACCTCTAGCAGTGTGAAGGGAAAAAATATTATGAAGGCCTATAATTCCTCTACCCTCAACAAATTAGTAGAAAGTGTATACTTTCCATAATTTATTTCCATCTCTGTAGCTTTTGAGCAGAGCTATACTATCCCCGGAAGGGTTTCAGCATCCCTTACCGAACCTGTGCAGAAAATAAGGACATCGCCTATGAAAATGAGATGCATAAAAAAGAGATTTGGAGCCACCTGAATTCCCATCAAAATGCCTTGTCTCTTGGCTTCCTTTAAATCCCTACTCAACCCTTCCACTACCAAGAGGAAAATTAAGGGAGAAAGCGGGCATCCTTGTCTAAGACCTCTCTCATAATGAAATAAAGGATAGGTCACCCCATTAATAAGGACCAAAAAAGAGACAGGTGTAATACAACTCATAATCCACCTAATAAAACCAATATAAAAACCCAGATGAGTAAGAAGCATATGAATATAAATCCAATTTACTTTATCATAGGCCTTTGAGAGGTCTATTTTTAGAACAGCTCCTTTGAGTTTTTTTTTTGATACTATGCAATCCTTCTTATGCTACTCCAACTACTTCATGAATCTTCCTCCCCTATAAGAACCCAAATTGTTCCCCAGAGATATGTTGTGAAAGAGTCCCTTTGAGTCTTCTTGCGATGACCTTTGTGTCATGTACCAAATTTTTCATTGGATCACAATGGCCTAATCACATTTTCCTTATTCACGAGAGTTTGTCAAATTGATGCTAAGGGTCAAATAATTGCCAAGGAGGAAAATTACTAGTTTCCTAGGTTGGGGGTGGAAGCTTTGGGATATGGAATAAGGGGAAAATAAATGATGTTTGAACATTATAATGGAATAAATATTTAATAAATTAGTTAAACAAATAAATACAAGGGAAAATCAAAGTTGCAATTGATCATGAAGACACATGGAGAATGTTGGACCCACACAAGCTAGAAATTTGGTACCAAATGGAAACCTCCTCTTACAATTTCGAATCCATGGGAAGCCTAAAGGTTCTTGGATGAGTTATGAGTTTAATACATTTTTCCATATGCATCATAGGTCTAATTTGGGAATAAATTTAACTTACATGGGAAAGGAAGAGTCATTTTGGAGCTAGTGAGACACTTGGACTAGATTCCCTAGTTCTATGACAACAATGATGAAGATGCTATGACACCTATGACACAAATCATATCTGAAGGATGACATCTGACATATATAACATTTCAGGTCAAAATATAGCATCCAAGAGAGCTCTCATGTGTGTTGGAGAATCACAATGGGTTCCTACTCAAATTGGGGGAATATGGAAGGCTATGAAAGGGAGGACACATGGAAAATCTTGAGACCACACCCAAATTCGAATTGGATTGAGTTTGTGGATGGATTGGGATCCTTAAAAGGCTAAGGATGTTTATAAAATATAGGAATAAAATAATATAATGTATTTTGATCATTTGATAAATTGTCATTTGTGAATTGTGAGAGCTAATGGATGACTAGTTTTCTTGCCTTAGCCAATTTTGAGGGTGAAAGATTCCCATCCAAGTTGGTGTTTGAAGAGGCCACTCAGGTATTTAATGGATATTTAATGGAGTCTTATTTTCAGGTTTAAGCTACAGAGAATCTTGTGGATTCTTCTATTGCAGCACTTTCTCTCAACCATTTTGGCATATTTTTGCTCATGGAGGGATTGCGCTTTGGGTGAGCTATTGATATCTTTGGGGAAGATTATAATGCTCCATTATTTTATGTTCTGATTTAAATTCTCCTTAATTCAATTTCATAAGATTATCAGGTCGAAATTCCAAAATATTTCATGTAAAAATGTTAAATAATGAAGAAATAGTACCATTTCCCCACTATCTTGTTGTGCACCATTGTAATGCTAATGATTTCGAATTGGGGGAAGATTTTCATTGTACATTACTGATTGTAATAAGATAAATATGATATTTTATTCATTCTCATAAATTCACAGGTATAAATATCAAATTTTTTTATCGAAAAGTGATTATTAATGAGAAAACAATGACCATTTCCCCACTACATTTATGTATGATATGATAATGCTGATTATTTCGAATGGGAGAATGTCTATCTGATAAAAATTTTATGAATGTAATTTAATTAATTTGCATTACAAGTTTCATGTTCAGTAATTAAGCATTGGAATCCATTTTACTCATTTTAATTGCATTGGGAGAAGATTTGGTGCCTTTTCCCCAAGGGTCAAAATTGTAATTTGGGAGTTGTCTGGGAGAGAGTTATAAAAGCTTGTATAAACTAAACCATGATGCATATGAGATATTAAAAATTTCCTCCACTCATATCCTACCTCATTTCATAAATTTGAGTGACTTTTGGATCATTTTAGAAGCCATTTCCGGCAATTACCTAGGGGGACTTGAAGCCCCAATTTGCTAGTAAATAATCCTACTTTGAAAAGAACATTAAACAAGTTTTCAGAAGTAATTGGGGGGTCACAAAACATCCCTTAACATAATATTTAAGTTCCAATATCATTCATGTACCTTTTGAGAAAATTCAGGAGCATTTGGGTCAATTTATAGGGCTAGACATCAAAACTAGTTAAGCTCGAAATTGGAAAAAAAAGGTGGAAAAATTGGTCATTTAATAAAATTTCAAAAAGGGACATTACAGTGGTATCAAATAATGATATTGGAACCTAATTTGGACTGATATTTATGAGTACAATAATTTAGGGACCACCATTATATATTTAAACCAAAAGTGCTTTTGTTGAAGAGAAAAAAAAAGTAGGAGAAGAAGGCAATTTTGGGGGGAAACTATGACTAGGGATGAAAAGGGAACCTCATATGATGGTGAGGAGATAATAAAAAGAATGGAACCTATCCTTGAAGACATGACCAATAATATTATGAAAGGATTCAAATTTTTGGCTATCCAAAGTTGGAAAAAATATATTGATTTTAAGAAAACCAAGGGGAAAAATGCATCAACTTGCTTGAAGGAGCAAAAGGAGAAAACCCATGAACCACCTAGTTCTGAAATAGGTGAAGTAGAAGATGTAGTACATGAAGAGGATATAAATTTACTTTCAAGTGACTCTAAAAATATCAAGAGACATCACATGAGTATGAAGAATTTTCTATTGAAAATATTGAAGAGCATTTCGAGACACATTCTACCTTGGAAATGAAACAACGAGCATCTACTGATGGATGCTTGAACTATGAATGAGTACCTAATGGTGGGTGCTCATATATATATGTTGGTGACATAGAGATAACTTTTGAAATTGTTTCTTCAATCCAAACTTCCATTAAACATGAAAATGAAGACCTTGTAGCAATTGAAGAAGAAACAAGATCAACTTGCCCATCACCAGTTGAGCTTCATGAAGTTGGTCCAAGAAAGAAGGAAGAAGATGAGGAGGTCCATTTGCAAGAGCCTCATTTTTTTGAAGGGTCATTAAATACAAATGAAAAGAATATCCAAGAGTCCCTTAGAATACTCCATGACACTCAAGCATTGGTATCAAATTCTTGTTGGAGAGCTACTTCCTTGGAGGAGCCATCCTTCCTTGAAGACATGGAAAAGATTCAAAGAGCAATGTGCAACAACAAAGGTAATTTCGTATCTTTGATTTTTGATGAAAAAATGTGATTGAGCTTAGTGAATGGTTACATGAATCCTACTTGAATGACAATGAACATATTCATGAGCTCAAAATTCAAAATGACCAACTTCTTGAGAGGTTGCAAGATTCTTGTTTTTCCTCCTATGTTTCAGATTGTCAAATGGTAGATTGTTTGGAGGATTCTCATGACATGGTGGATGATGAGAAATGTGGAAATTTGATTGTCCTTGATGTGTTTGAATATGAACTTGAATATATCCAAACACTTGATGTGGTGGAAGAGGAACTTGAATTGTCTCTTGATGAAGGCTATGCATTTTTTAAAGAAGAGCATGATTCCTGTACATTGGAACCAATCTATGACAAAGGTTTCACACTTTTGAAGGAGCTACATGATACTACCCATATGGATCCTTCCTATGATGACAATTCTACACTTTTTATCATTTGGGTGAGTTAGTTCATTCCCCTACATCCTACAATTCCATGTTTTGCAACATTAGTCTCAATGAAGTATGGGTGAAAGGGTTCTTTTTTATGGTGCCACATGAGGAGTATGAAACTCCTAGATTTAGTTTTTATTATGACATGGTTGGAGCACACTCTTATTCACATTTTCATAAGCATTCTTTGTTACTTTATGATGATGCACATCTACATGGATGCACCTATGATATGCATTTGAGTCACTTGAAGACTCATGGTTTTTCTTGCTCAACACTTGGTTCATTTGATGTTGGAGGAATTTCATCCTGTTGATGTATCATTAGAGGAAATTTCAACTCAAAATGGGCCTCCTAAAATGAACTAATAAAATAATAGTTAAAATAATAAAATAATATTTATTAATTTTGGAGGAAGAAAAGAAAAAAACTACTTTTTTGTTTGTATTTTTGACATATCTCCGTGTGTTTTTACTCAAATTTCGATCGGGAGAGCTTGTTGGATGCGGAATTAAATTCCGCATCCAAAGAGTACCCACTCGGCATACTTTTGATGGACCCCGCTACCCCAAAAACAAGAAATACCTAAAAAATGGAATGATGATGTCATCATTCCATTTTTTTAGGTATTTCTTGTTTTTAGGGTAGCGGGGTCCGTCAAAAGTATGCCGAGTGGGTACTCGTTGGATGCGGAATTTAATTCCACATCCAACGAGATCTCTCGATTGAAATTTGAGTAAAAACACAGGGAGATATGTCAAAAATACAAACAAAAAAAGTAGTTTTTTTTATGATACCTATCCCCAAATTTATATTAAAAAAGTGTTTAAGACCTATACGGTATTTCAAATTTAAATCAATTTCATTGGCTAACACATGATGACATGGAATTTGAATATAAGTTAAAAGGCCCATTTTGAGTTGAAATTTCCTCTAATGTTGTAACTTTGGAATGTATTCATCTATGTATCTTATGTATTGTAACTCGATGTTTATTCCGAGATGTATCTATAATGTAATTGAGTCATGTTGTCATGCCCCAATGTTCCGATCGGGGGGATCAATAAAGTAAACAAGTCATGTCAAGTCATTGTGGGTAACCCTCTGATTGTCTAAGGGTTAAAGACCCCGCAGTTCTGGGGCACTGGGGTTATTAGACTCTCCTATTAGAGGTCGGCCCTAGTAGGGTTTTAGTCATGTCTAAATTAATATAAATAGAGATTCGAGCTCTCTATTTAGAACACAACTCATACATACTCAATTGTAGCGCATAGTTGAGGAAGAAGAAGACATTGGGGCTAGATAAGAAGAATATTACTGCTGTCAGGAGCTCACTTACTATTTTTGGGATTTTACCATTTTGGTGTTGATTCTATCTCTGAGGAAGTTGCGGGGTTTTCTCCATTTATGGTTTCCCCAAGGAAAAACATTGTGTTCATTGTCTCTTGTGTTTGATTGTTGTACTTGTTATTCTCTCAGTTAAAGATCCTAATAATGCTATCTTAAATGTTGAAAAACTAACATGGTATCAGAGCTAACCTGAGAAGAAGACACTGTGCAGCTACAGGAACTAGGGCTTCCTACTTTGTGGATCTCTCTCCATGGATTTTCAGAAAAAGTAAGGTGGAATAACTCTCCTCCTTAGGGCACATCTTTCTGTCAAAGTGTCACGTCCCCGTCCCTCAACCGGCGAAGAGGATGCGACCAACACAACAACACAGCTGGGCAAGATGCCCAATGAACATAAACGGAAAATCAAATGCTGGAATTAAAACTTATAGGCACACATAGATGCATAATAAATCAACATTCAGCGGAAGCAACCATATTCATAACCAGCATTCCACATGTTCATTATAATTCATCAATTGACATCAATATATAATTGCAGAGATGAAACATAGACAGTAGGCTTATCTCTTGGTGAGGAATTCACCCGCAACCAGCTACGTCGCTGCAACGTTCCACCCAACCATAGGCCAGCTTGCTCATCTATCTCTCAGCAACACTGCCACCCCTGAGCTGGGCATGATTCCTTCGGACTAAGGGTCAATTGCAGGCTTACACATAGCCAATGGGACACATAACAGCCAAACCAACACTTTTGGGTTTCACAGGATTTCCACAGACAAGCCAAGCCAGCACAGTCCAAGGTTCAACCACTGCATACCAGCAGCCAAACAATCCCTTCACAGCTCTGTGAAGGAGTCATAAACAACAGGGGACAGCCCCAAACAATGGAGGAGCACAGCTCAAGCCCAAGGGACAACCCAGAGTTGGTTTTGGCCCTAACGTGGCCAAAACAGCTCAACCACAACATCCCAAACCAGGGAAACAACAGCAACAGCCCAATTTCAAAGTAAAAACAATGGCAACTATGCACAGTCCCAAAACACAAAAACTCAGCCCACGAATTGGAAACCCACAGTGACCCAAAACGAATTTGAGCACCCCAGCCCACAAAAAACAAGGAAAACAGCAGCCCCAAAACACGACAGTGAGCATGGCTCTCACAATAGGGAAAACGACCCAAACATCTTGTGCGTGAGGAAAAACTCGCACCCAACAGAAAAATGCACGGGAAAGACATACCCAATTTTCTGCGTGAGGATTCCAGCAGT
>LPNX010214113.1:33102-142249 GCA_001517045.1 Pseudotsuga menziesii
CTTGCACATGTGTATTACAAAGCACTACCTGTTGCAAGCAAAGTTGTTGAAGGTCTTCCAGAAATCCAAGCAAAACATGATGGGGTCAGCAAACGATGTGCGAAAGGAAAGAATACAAAGAAGACATTTCCAAGTAGCAAAAGCAAAGCAAAAGGAATCTTGGAAATCATCCACTCCGATGTATGCAGTCCTATGTCATCAAACTCACTAAGCGGGTATGCATATTATGTTTCTTTTATTGTTTTTTTCTAGGAAGACATGGGTTTATTTCATGAATAACAAATACAAAGTATTAAGCAAGTTCAAGGTATTCAAATCCTTGGTCGAGAACCACACTAAAAAGAATATCAAGACCTTTCGATCAGATAATGGCAAAGAATTCACTTCAAATGATTTCAAAGAGCTATGCAAAGAATCAGGGATTAAGAGGGAGTTGTCTACTCCTTATAATCCACAACAGAATGGGATTGTGGAATGAAAGAACAGAACTATCATGGAAGCTACAAAAGCAATGCTTCATGATCAAGACCTTCCTATGCATCTTTGGGTGGAAGCTGCCATAACATCGGTGTATGTACAAAACCGTACTCCACATAGAGTACTCGAGAAAAAAACTCCTGAAAAAGTCTTCTCCGACAAGAAACCAGAAGTCAACCATCTCAGAATATTCGACTGTCCTGTGTACATACACATTCCAAAAGAGAAGAGGACTAAATTAGATCCTTCAGGAAAGAAGGGTATATTTGTGGGATACTCTGAAAGCTCGAAGGCTTACATAATATATTTCCTAGGATTCAAGAAGATTGACATTAGCAGGGCTGTGACATTTGATGAAGATACAGCTTACAACAAATCCAGAAAGAAACCTGCTGAAGAATCTGAAGAAGCAAAAGCACCAAGAATTCATGATATAACCATGAATGAAGAAGCTCAAGAAGAAGATCAAGAATTTTAAGAACCACAAAGACCTATAGATCCACCTCTGGATAAAAATCCTCATAAGAGGAAACTTGCTTGGGTAAGAGAACTTATCCAAGGTGTGGCAAGATATGGGGCTCCAGAAGACAATCACAGAGAAAGAAAGAGGACCAGATCCTGCTCCGGGTATGTAGCATTACTATGTGATTTCATTGATAAAGAACCTTCCAGTTATGAAGAAGTGGCAGAACGAAAAGAATGGAAGGATGTTATGATCGAAGAATACCAATCGATCATGAAGAATGATGTTTGGGATGTTGTCCCAAGACCAAAAGGGAAGTCAGTTGTAACTTCCAAATGGATCTACAAGATCAAACATGCTACAGACGATAGCAGAGAAAAATATAAGGCAATATTTGTGGCTCGGGGTTTCTCTCAAAAAGAAGGAATAGATTATGAAGAAACATTTGCACCTGTATCCAGATACACTTCCATCAAATCAGTACTTGCTCTGGCTACAGTGATGAAATGGAAGATACATCAGATGGATGTCAAGACTACTTTCTTGATTGGTGTAGTGGAAGAGGAAGTGTACGTAGAACAGCCACTCGGTTTTGAGACACATGACAGCAAGTCTCATGTGTGCAGATTGAAGAAAGCCCTGTATGGTTCGAAACAGGCACCCAGGACATGGTATGGTAGAATTGATAGCCTTCTATCTAGTTTGGGCTTTACCAAAAGTAAAGCAGGTTCCAACCTTTACTACAAGGTTGAAGATGGAAACCCAGTGATGCTTCTACTGTATTGTAGATGATCTATTTGTGATAGGTATGGATGGGTTGATTGCTGATATGAAGAGAAAGCTTGCTTCCGAGTTCGCGATGAAGGACTTGGGAATGATGCATTATTTTCTAGGTATGGAGGTGTGGCAGAGTGCGGATGGAATCTTTCTTGGACAAGGGAAGTATGCAGTAGAGATCCTAAAGAGGTTTGGGATGATGGACTGCAAGGCTATGGCTACACCTATGGCATTGAACCTGAAGCTATTGAGTGATGCTTCATCAGAGTCGATTGATGCTATGATGTATCGTCAGATGATTGGGTCCTTGATGTACCTGACAAACATGAGACCAGACATTTGCTTTGTTGTGAACACCTTGAGCCAGTCCTTAACAGATCCGAGAAATGTTCACTTGATTGCTGCAAAGCATGTTCTGAGGTACCTGGGGGGTACAGTTGATTATGGGCTGAAGTAAGATGTGAATTAGAAGATTAACCTGCAGGGTTATGTTGATTTAGATTGGGCAGGTAGTGCCATCAATAGGAAGAGCACTTTAGGGTGTTGCTTCAGTATGGGATCAGGTGTGATCTCTTGGTTTAGTAGGAAGCAATCCTGTGTGGCACTGAGTACAGCTGAAGCAGAGTATGTCGTAGCATGTTCATCTAATTGTGAGGCATTATGGCTCTGGAAGCTACTATATTATTTATTTGATCTCTATATGGATGCTACTTGTATACATTGTGACAACTAGAGTTGTGTGAAGTTGTCATAGAATCCAGTGTTCCATGACAAGTTGAAGCATATCGAGATCAAGTATCACTATATCAAGGATATGGTGCAGAGGGGAGCAGTGAAGCTCTAGTGTGTTACGATAGACAATCAGATAGATGATGTGTTGAAGAAACCACTAGCCAAAGTGAAGTTCAAGCTCTTCAGGGAGAAGCTTGGTGTTCTCCATATCGAGGTCCCTTCCTAGGGGAAGTGACGAGTCCAGAAGCCATTCTGATGAGCAGGTCAGATGTAAGGGATGAGCCATTCTATCATGGTGAGAGGATTGGTTCCTTCCATGTCAAATATGAGTGCTAAGATCCATATTCATTCTGACGAGCAGGTCAGATGCAAGGGCAGAGCCATTCTGTCATGGCTAAAGGATTAAGTTCCTCCCATGTCAGATGTGAGTGCTGGCCATTCTGATGAATAGGTCAGATGTAAGGGCTACCGCCATTCTGACGAGCAGATCAGATGTAAGGGTTGAGCCATTCTGTCATGGCCAAAGGATTAAGTTCCTCCCATGTCAGATGTGAGTGCTAGTCATTTTGATAAGTAGGTCAGATGTAATGGCTACCGCCATTCTGACGAGTAGGTCAAAATGTAAGGGCTGATCCATTCTGTCATGGCTAAAGGATTAATTTCCTCCCATGTCATATGTGAGTGCTGGCCATTCTGATGAGTAGGTCAGATGTGAGTGTTGGCCATTCGAATGTAGGATGAGCTCCTACATAGATGTAAGGGCTACCGCCTTTCTGACAAGTAGGTCAGATGTGAGTGCTGGCCATTCTGATGTGACTATAGGATTAGCTCCTATATGATCAGATATAAGGGCTACCACCTTTCTGATGAGTAGGTCAGATGTGAGTGCTGGCCATTCTGACGAGTAGGTTAGATGTAAGGGCTACCTCCTTTCTGATGAGCAGGTCAGATGTGAGTGCTGGCCATTCTGACAAGTAGGTCAGATGTAAGGGCTACCAAAAACCTACGAGGAGGTAGGCATACACCCAGCATGAAAGAAGGCTAGCTCTGTAGAACTTCCTGTGATGAGAAGAATCATGAGATAGCACCCATGATGATCTAGATCGAGTGATGATCCAAATCTAGTGATGATGATCCAGATCTAGTGATGATGTCCAATGATGATCCAGATCGAGTGATGATCTAGATCCAGTGATGATGCTCCATGATGATCTAGATCAAGTGATGATCCAGATCCAAAGATGAAGATGACTTGAAGACTAAGAATAATTGAAGATGCAGATAACGAGATGATCTAGTTGATACAGAGAAGAAGACCAGTGCTGAAAATTGTGTCGAAAGAATACCTTCCTAGTTAAGAGGGAGTGTTGATGTATTTGTAACTTCGGAATGTATTCATCTATGTATCTTATGTATTGTAACCCAATGTTTATTCTGGGATGTATCTATAATGTAATTGAGTCATGTTGTCATGCCCCGATGTTCCGATTAGGAGGATCAATAATGTAAACAAGTCATGTCAAGTCATTGTGGGTAACCCTCCGATTGTCTAAGGGTTAAAGTCCCTGTAGTTCTAGGGTACTAGGGTTATTAGACTCTCCTAGTAGAGGTCAGCCCTTGTAGGGTGTTAGTCATGTCAAGATTAGTATAAATAGAGAGCTGGGCTCTCTAATTAGAACACAAATCATACACACTCAAGTGTAGCGCATAATTGAGGAAGAAGAAGACACTGGGGCTAGATAAGAAGAAGATTACTGCTGTCGGGAGATCACTTATTGTTTTTGGGCTTTTACCATTTTGGTGTTGATTCTATCTCTGAGGAATTTGAGGGGTTTTCTCCATTTATGGTTTCCCCAAGGAAAAACACTATGTTCATTGTCTCTTGTGTTTGATTGTTGTACTTGTTATTCTCTCAGTTAAAGATCCTAATAATGCTAGCTTAAATGTTGAAAAACTAACACATCTAACACTGGGGTGAATAGATTTATGATTGGAGAAAAATTTTGTTGCCAGCCACATAATTTGTTATATATTTATGATTCTCTCATTCATGGATGTATGGGTGAAACTTCTTTGAGTCATTTAAAGTCTCCTGGTTTCTCTTGCTCATTATTTGGTTCAGGTTTTAGTGGAGATTATTCATTCACTTCTTTGATGAAAGAACACATGGCTGATTATTATTTTGATGCATATTACATTCTTTGGGAGCAGAATTATAGGGCATGGGATCCTCACCTATGTCATTGGAGCATATTTGATTGGTCACTTGAAGCTTGTATGCACTTGGAAAATGGTGGTCTACTTACTTGGAGGTATAAGCACTTTCATGAATTTTTGATGAGGCACCTCCTCGGTGTACATTTCTATTATGTTGTTATGTACTTTGATGATATATATTATGTACTCACAATGTTTTAAAGAATGCATACAAGAAAATGGCATCCCAGAATTCTCTTTCCTAATGGTATGGATTGGAGAGCACTCTTAATTGTTAAAGTACAATACAAGCAATGGGACCCTGGGATAGTTTTTAGTCCCATTGATTTCAATTTTTTTGGGGAAAAAGCAGTATGGTGGATGGATTCCCCACTTAATAAAGTAATTTTAATCAGATTAGTGCAGCATGAAGCATGGTGGTTCCTCTCAAAAATCTTCATGGAATCTCAAAGACTCAAAGTTGGGAAACTCAGTGGCAACTTCAAAGAATCATACAGAAAACAGGTTCTTCAACACCCATGTTTGAAATTGCTTGAGGACAAGAAATATTGGGAAGAGATGATTTTTCATGCCCCAAATTTTGCATTGGATCACAATGGCCTAATCACATTTTCCATATTCACGGGAGTTTTTCAAATTGATGCCAAGGGTCAAATAATTACCAAGGAGTAAAATTACTAGTTTCCTAGGTTGGGGGTGGAAGCTTTGGGATATGGAATAAGGGGACAATAAATGATGTTTGAAAATTAGAATGGCATAAATATTTAATAAATGAGCTAAATAAATAAATACAAGGTAAAATCAAAGTGGTAATTGATCATGAAGACACATGGAGAATGTGGGACCCACACAAGCTAGAACTTTGGTACCAAATGGAAACCTCCTCTTGCAATTTCGAATCCATGGGAAGCCTAAAGGTTATTCGATGAGTTATAAGTTTAATTTTTTTTTCCATATGCATCATAGGTCGAATTTGGGAAGAAATGTAACTTACATGGGAAAGGAAGAGTCATTTTGGAGCTAGTGAGACACTTGGACTAGATTCCCTAGCTCTATGACAACAATGATGAAGATTTTATGACACCTATGACACAAATAATATATGAAGGCTGACATCTGAAATATCTAACATGTCAGGTCGAAATAGAGCATCCAAGATATATCTCATGTGATTTGGAGAATCCCAATGGGTTGCTACTCAAATTGGGGGAAGATGGAAGGCTAGGAAAGGGAGGACACATGGCAAATCTTGATCCCAGACCAAAATTCGAATTGGATTGAGTTTGTGGATGGATTGGGATCCTTAGAAGGCTAAGGATGTTTATAAAATACAGGAAGAAACCAAGAAAATGGATTTTTATCATTGATAAATTATCATTTGTGAATTGTGAGAGCTAGTGGATGACTAGTTTTCTTGCCTTAACCAATTTCGAGGGTGAAACATTCCCATCCAAGTTGGTATTTGGAGAGGTCACTCAGGTGTTTCATAGAGGTTTAATGGAGTTTTATTTTCATATTTAAGCTATAGGGAAGCTTGTGGATTCTTCTATTGTATCACTTTCTCAGAACCATTTCCAGTTTTATGGCATACTCTTGCTCATGGAGGGATTGTGCTTTCGGTGAGTTATTCATCTCTTTGGGGAAGATTCTAATTCTCCATTATTTTATGTTCTGATGAAAATGATATTTCTTTCAATTTCATAGGAGTCTCAAATCAAAATTCCAAAATATTTCATGTAAAAATGTTAAATAATGAAGAAATAGTGTCATTTCCCCACTATCTTGTTGTGTACCATTGTAATGCTAATGATTTCGAATTGGGGGAAGATTTTCATTGTACATTACTGATTGTAATAAGCTAAATATGATATTTTATTCATTTTTAGAAATTCATAGGTGTAAATATCAAATTCTTGTATGTAAAAGTGATTATTAATGAGCAAACAATGACCATTTCCCCACTACAATGATGTATGCTATGATAATGTTGATTATTTCGAATGGGAGAATGTATATATGATAAATTTGTAATGAATTTACTATCATTAATATGGATTACAAGTTTAATTTTCAGTACTTAATCATCGGAATCCATTTTACTCATTTTAATTACATTGGGAGAAGAATTGGTGCCTTTTCCCCAAGGGTCGAAATTGTAATTTGGGAGATGTTTGGGAGAGAGTCATAACAGTATGTATAAACTGAAACATGATGCATATGAGCTATTAAAAATTTCCCCCACTCATACCCTACCTTGTTTCAGCAATTTGTGTGACTTTGGGATCATTTGAGAATCCATTTCCGACAATTACCCAAGGGGAATTGGAGCCCCAATTTGCTAGTAAGACTCCTACTTTGAAAAAAACATTAAACAAGTTTTCAGAAGTAATTGGCAGGTCACAAAACATCCATAAAAAATCATATTTATGTTGTAATATCATTCATGTACCTTCTAAGAAAATTTGGGAGCATTTGGGTCAATTAGGAGGTCTAGACATCAAAACTAGTTAAGCTCGAAATTGGGGAAAAACGTGGAAAAATTGGTCATTTAATAAAATTTCAAAAAGGGAAATTACACTTTGACACTATATTATAATTATAATTGCAGAGAGAAATAGTTCTAAAATCATTTAATGAAGTGGGATTGTCATTTTTAGGGATCAAAGCAATGAAGGGGGACGGTTGAAGCTGGCATGGATCCTCCCTGTATGCCTTGAATCCTCTACAATTCTTAGAATATCCCCCCCTGGAAATAATATAGTTATAGGAAGAATTCAATCAACTAGACATCAAGGTTTGGGCTCTTTTCCTTTTGAAAAATCTGAAGAGAAGCCTTTAGTTCTACCTCTGAGAATTCCTCCATCGGGATTCTGTTGTTCTTCCACAAATTGAGGGAATAGTTGTGCCACTCTAATGACTTCTGCAATAGTTTCCTGATTGTTTGATCTGAAGAGTGTCTGAAAGTGTTCAACCCCAGCCCTGGCCATCCCTTCAAAAGTATTTTGTGCTTCTCCCTGAGAATTATTGAGACTCCAGATAGTGTTTGCAACCTTCCTCCCCTTATCATAAGCTTGAAAGAACTTGGTATCATCATCCCCAACCTCCTTCCAAGTTTCCCTACTATTTAGTCTCCATGTTTCTTTCTTTTATAGTAGCAGAGTGTTCCTTATTTCTTCCAATATAACCAAAGATTCTTTGGACTCTTAATTCCTCAAGCCACCTCCAACTTCCTCATAGATCCTACAAATTTTTGCTTCAACCTGAATCAGTTATGTGTCCTCCCTAACCTTCTTTGCATGGACCCAGTATTTAATAGGTTGTTTTATTCTCTTAATATTATCATCAAATTGTAAGGTTGCGGAGTGAGTGTTTTTGGGATTGAAAGGAATCCACAATGAGGTGACCAGATTTATGAAGGAAACATCTTTAAGCCGGGTTTTATTAAACTTTAGCGGTCTATGGGGCTTTGACGAGCCATTACAAAGTTCAAAGAAGATAGGGAAATTATCAAAGCCTCCCCCTGCCCCAACCCATTGCCTCAGTTGAAATAATTTGTACACCACTTGTTCTGAGACCAAAAACCTGTCTAAATGCTTAGCCACCCTATTTTCCCTAGAACAGTTGTTTATCCAAGTCGGTTTGAGTTTGATGGGTTCAATGTCAATCAAACTTTTCTCTGCTAATCTCTGAGAGAAAAAACCAGTTAACAAGTTAGCATAAGCATGAGGCCCCAAAATTCTTCCTGCCCCAAGGATAAATTCATATCACCTCCTAGAATCACTAAGTCCCCCCCAAGAAGAGGATTGTTGAGCAAAGAATCCCAGAAGGGGATCCTATTGAGATGAGGACCATAAACATTGTAAATTGTAAAAACAATACCTAAGTCTAGGGTCGAGCATGAAATCCCAATAATAGACTCCGACCCCCATAAGTTGAGCACCTTCACATTCCTATCATTCCAGCCAATAGCCAACCCACCAGAATGACTTCTAACATCCACAGTTTCAAAATTCCACCCTACAAACCAACTTTCCAATCTAGCCTTTATCACCTCACCACTTCCCAAAGTTTCTTGAAGAAGAATGATATTTGGGCGATCTAAAAAGACCACCCTCTTTAGTGTTGATATTTTATGGGGACTAGCCAGACCCCTGCAGTTAAAGGACATGATTTTCATGAGCAACCCTTCTTATGGGTTCGCATTGCTCTAAGCACCTATTCAATAGACGGTTGTTTCCCTTCCAGAAGATCCTTTCTTACTTTATTTTTAGCCTTGGAATGAAAGAGGTCCTCCCTCTTCCCTTCGAAATGCACTCCTTCCCTTTCCCAAGACCCCTAGTTCCCAATTTTTTTCCAAAGCGGAGAAAATAACCCGAATACGAGGCTTCAGGTTGTGGAGAGGTGGCATCTCCCTCACAAGGGTCTGGATCATGTTCTATTGGAAGGGTAACCTCCTCTAGAGGGGAAGGAGGGTAGGAAATAAGGGGAGGAGGGATCGAAGGGGGATGAGGAGCTATTAACATATTTTTAAGGCCCTCAACCTAGTCTAAACTGTAGAAAGCTACATTATTCATAAAAAAATTAATGGAAGGAAAAAGGGGAGGAAGAGGAGTACCTGCAAACCGAGGACCCTCCACAGGACACATCTCAACTGCTTCTAGCGACTCATTTTCTGAACTTGACGAAGGTCGTTCCTCCTCTTGTGATGGTCCACCCCCATGCTCCCCAAAAAAAAACAAGATGTGTCGTTTGATGAGGAGGAGACGAGGTTGGACCTTCGGGCACCTCCCTGTTAATCCCATATGACCACTGACACCGACCTCCTAGCCTAGTTCGAAGAGGGAGTTTGAATTCGATTGTTGGGTTTCCATAAGCATGACATCTTCAACATCTAAAAGGAACATTCTCATAATCCATCCTCTCGGTTATGATGTAGGGGACCCAACTTAGTTTCATCTCTTCTGCCAACCCTTATCTGACATTGAGATTAACCAAAATTCTTGCGACCTTCTTCTGTTTGGTGCGCACAAAGGAGAAATCCCCCTTTAGATAGGTTCCCAAAATATTTCCAATCCCTTTGAAATGCGTCTCTGACCAGTAGTGAAGAGGAAGGCTAGGAAACTGAACACACAATGGCACTACATCCAATATTTCTCTGTTGGCATCAAAGAGTGGATGTCAAGGCTTAAGCATAACTAGGCAATGGTCCCAATTCCAATTTCTATTGAGAACCCACAAAGCATCTTCTGCCCTGTAAAAATTGAAGGCAAACCAACTTCTAGTAATTTTTTCTACCTCAAGCACATAACCTAGGCTTATCTTCCAATGGACCTCCACCCAATCCAAGATGCTCCTCTAAGCAAAATACTAGCCTAAATCCTTCCCAACCAGCATCTGATCCATCATCTGTACAACCTGACTCCACTCTATGTCCTCTCCCAAGGCATAGTTATAATCTGAATGACAAGACTTAACCCAGTGTTTTCTCCCTCTTTTCTGGGGGTTCTCCAAACCCTCCTTAGTTCCCTCACCACTCACATCTGAACCATTTCCATACCCTGGGCTAGGGCTAGAGAATCCCCTCTGTTCGTGTGCACTCAAACATCCTAAGAAAGAACCCGACTCATGCATATGCTTTTGACCGAACCAATTCAAAGGTTTTGGCTATTGGATTTCAACACAAACCCTACCCTGTTGCGACGACTCCCTAACCTCCACACCTCCAAGGATTTGTTCACCCACCTCCAAGCCCAAGAGTGGTTGAACAAAATTCCAAGACAGAACCACCCCTACTTTGGGAAACAGATATTCATCCCCACGATGCACCCCCGCTTCATCATGCTGCACAAATGGTGGAGTTGTAAAAAACGAAACATTTGAAGGAGATAACCTAGTCTCTATCGGCTGAAAATATGCAAGAACAGGGAAAACCCATAACCCCTTATCGATCCCAAGGCCTCCACCTCAGCCCATATTTTTCCCGCTAACATGAACTAGATCTCCTCACTTTCCATATGATCACTAGAGTAATCCACCAAGTCTCTGGATTCCATAATAGTTAGTGCTCAGTAAAAAGACCCCAGGTGAAAGCAACCTGTTAAGGGAAAACATCCAGAAAAGGGAGTTTGCTGAAGCAAAACACCCCACTATGCCAAAGCAAAGAAAACGTCGCTAACAATTCTTTGGCACCTCTCTCGAAACAGTGAAAATGACCCTTTCTGGCCGCTGACAAGCCTGTGGCCTACACCCACAAAACCTCACATGTCGTTCAACATGTTGAAACCCTTGACCTCCCGCAGTATCTTGACTCTACTATACATTCAGCTTTGCAACCATTCGATAAGTTGGTTGTTAAGTTATCGCTATGATTCTATCTCTGATTCCCATTGTTATAAATTTCTCTTATGATAGAGTATTGAGGAAATTTATAGTATTCTGAGTTGTCTTTGCTGGCCTTTTGTCTAGATTTTCCTTCATAACTACACGGCTTTGCATTGCTATAATGATATTTTTTTCTTTATCCTTTATAAAATTTAAACATGGCCTCATTTTAGTAGCTTCAATGCTAATCATGTCCCAAATTAAATGTCTGGCCCCCTGTACTGGAAATTGTCCTGATAATTTTTTTGTTAACTTTTCATTTTTTTCAAGTAATTATTTATTATTAACTTCAAAATTCTTCCTTTCTTCTTCTTTTTTCTTAACTGCTTCATCTAGCTTCTGATTTTCTATTTTTAATCCTTTAATTTCTTCTTCTTTCCAACTGACATGATCTTTTGTACTTGTTTCCATGCTTTTCTGACCTGTCCTTTTCTCCTCCTCTCTCTCTCATTTTCCAAAATTATTTGATTTTCATTTAAAACATTAAATTTAGCTATGAGATAAGCTCTTTCCTTCTCCTATTTACCCTTTTCTTCAACATTTTTTCCTTATTATCATTCAACTCTTGGCATGAGGAATCCTTTTCCTTTTCTAAGGTTGTTAATTCAGATTCCTAAATCAGTTGAGTAGCTGGAATTTTTAGTTTATTCTTGAGTAATTGGATTGTGTTTTCTTTCTCAACCAAAATATTTTTTATGGCTTGTCCTTTATCTAGTCCGTTATCTGTTTCCATAAGGTCAGTATGAAACTTCTTAATTTGTTGTTGATAAGCTTTATTTTCAATCTTCTCTTGCTTTAATTGGTTTTCCAATTTTCCCATTATGGCCTGCAACTTTGAAACCTTTAGAGTAGACTTCAATAAATCAATATAAATCACTTCTCCAATTTGTTTATGCAGATGGATTTTATCTGGGGCTAGGATCTTTTGCAAATTAATTATCATCTCTAAAAGTCTGTCATGAGAGGCCACTGCTAAGTTCAGAGTATTCTTCACACGGCCTTTAACAGTTATCAGTGAAACCTCTTTATCTGGTATATCTCTAACTTTAGGAAAACATTTCAAAGCTTTTTCAGAAGAAAAATTCTTGTCTTGACCATATTTAGTATACAAAACATTTCTAGACTTGTACTTATCACTGGACCACCCTCTTGTGCCTCGGCAAAATTGTATTCTTGTATCTGAATGACTGGACCTTGAACTTTTTATTTGTCCTTTATCTTCTTGTTTTCTAATTCAACTAGCTCTTTATCTTAATCAAGTCTAGGTCTTTTATGGAATCATGGTCTTCATGTTTTATTTTAATTGTTTTTGAAAAGCTTCTTTTACCAGTAATTTCAGCTTTACTGGGGGTTGGTACTAACATAGTAGCAGATTTCATCAAGACATGAGTGTTTAATTGTAGGCTTTCTGAACTCTCTGCACTTGGTTGATACTCCATTAGATTGGCTCTTTCAGCCAATCCTTCTATTTCCTGATGATCAAAATCCTTATTCCTATTATGTTGTCTTCTTTGTGATATAATGTAATGTGGGTCATAATTAATCTTTGATGCTTTCATGAAATTCATATCTTGCAACAATCCTTCAATCACTGGGAGACAAATTTTATTCTTTACAATGAAAGGACCCACTTTCAAAGGAAACTTAATCTCATAAGCCTTACTAAAATTCAAAAAATGTTCATTCTCCACAATAAGCCTCTGTTTGATGAATTCCAGAGCAAAAAATCTTGGTGTCAAAAATGCAAGCAACATATAGGGTTCATGATCAAAACCATAAACCCTTATGATAGTATAAACCTTTATAAGGAACCAGTCAACAATTCTTTTGTTAGTGATGAACTGTAACACATCTTCCATTTATGGTAGAACTCTGGGAAGCTTTGCTTAAAATATAACTCTATATACTTCTAACATTATGAGGTTCATATAGTTGAAAGCATTATTTTTGATCTCATAAGTGAAAACTATTTCAAGAAACTGCAGATTTTCTTCATTTAAATATAGGAGCATTCTAACCAAATATGATTGAAACCTGAAGTGTCTAGTCATGTGGAAATTCACTAGTTGTAAATGAATATTTCCATCTAGGAATCCATCAAATTTAAGGCATAAATACCTACTAGGCCCAAACTCCAATTGACGTAGACTCAACCTAAACAATAAGCTTAACAAGGTTTTAGGAACAAATTTGTCATTATCCAACCTTAAAAAATGACATAACAAATAAAGAACGTGTCGGGATTCTTCATTGAACATGCCAATTTCTAAAGGGAAAGGTACATTTTTTAGTGAAACATTAGGTTTGAGGATTTTCAATAGGAAAGCTTGCTTCATTTTTTTCATAGCATGCATGTACAATTCAATTATGTTTTCTTCCAGGATCCTCAAGGTTTTGGGAAAAAGATTTTGGAACTTCTAACGAATCTCTAATATTTCAGTTTGTAAGTTTCTGCGGTGAGTTAGGTTGATGTAGGGTTTTTCCGGAAAATCCACAGCAGGTCATTTTTATGAGAATCTCTAATAACCAGGGAATTTATGGGGCGAAGTATTTTTGATTGCCTAGAATCCATGATAACCCTCTCTAATTGGGAGTCGTTAGTTGCACACCACACAACAAAATCAAGAAAATTTAGGGTTTGGTCTAGACAAAAATGATGAAAATAACACCTATGGACGCCATTTACATTGACTCCTTATGCCTCTAGGTTTTTTAGCTTATTATTAATTTCATGAATATGACCAATGATAAAATTGTATCAAAGGCATCACCATATTTGTCCTCGAAAAATTCTTCCAATTTATTGAATTCCATGGCTTGAACTTCCACTTCACCTTCTCCTTCCATTTTTAAAAACAACTGGTTGTTTTAGATACGTGGCCTACCTGGAAACTAACGAATGGAAAGAGCAACTATGATTTAGCTTCCAAATGTGTAGGCACGTTTTATCCTCGAGTGTAAAATGACAAATACCCTATTTCCATGTAACCCTTCTCTTTTATAATATTCCATAATGTGCTTTTGGGATCACGAAAGGCGATTTTCTATTACATCTTTTCACCCAGCGGAATAATCCTTAGCTCACCACGTGACAAGCGGTAAAAATTCCTCTACCGCTTGCCCTTTTCATCTCCCCCGCTAGTTGAAAGCATGGAATGAATATCAATTGTTGATCTTCTCTCCTTCGAGCATGTGCCATTGATTATTTCCTGCCTTTAACATGTCACAACAGTCATTTCTCCAAAATTCACCAATGTTATAAAACGTGCACTTTCATCCAACAGATTCCCTGTCCATCGTCAATCTCATCAATTCTCACATCTAGACCGTTGATCCTTTTGCTAAATGTTGCAAGGCACTCCATCCACCATTTTTACTTACTTTTCACACGGACAGCGGTCATATGGAAAGTTCTCCCTCCTTTTTAGTTCCTTACTTGTTAACCCCTTGGTCATATCAAAACAAAATTTTGAACTAGACCATATCTCCTTCCCTTAAATCTCTTCTAACCATTCTGAACAAAATTTGTGCGAACGATAAGTACATATTCATCTCCCAGAAGAAGTATGTTGGAGAATCACTAAACAAATTTTGCATGATAGAATGCAACCCACTCTCAACTCTAATGTAACAAAAGTTGAAGCTCACATCAATTAAGGGAAAATAATTTTAGGATGCAAACAAGTACTAACAGCTAGTAGGAATCCTTATCTACCTCACAACCACCAAACCAAATATTCCATATGTTGTTGGCATCCTTTCAAGGTTCATGCGCAAACCTTGTGAAGGAAATTGGTCTACAACTAAAAGAGTTATAAGGTACTTAAAGGGGACTCAAGAATTTGGAATCAAGTACTCTAAGGTAGATGACTTCAAACTCATTGGATACTCTGATTCAAACTTTGATGGCGATAAGGAGATAAGAGTGTTTACTTCTGGATACACAATGAGTCTTGGATAAGCAGTTGTCTCCTAAAGATCATGCAAATAGTCAGTTCCAAGATATTCGACAACCGAGGTAGAATATGTGGTTGTTGCAAAAGCAATGAAATAGATTGTGTGGAGAAGCAAGAGAATTCCACTCCCTTTTTTATTAGCAACACTTTTGTAATCAAATGGAAAAGAAACCCAAATTACATGATCCAACCAAGCACATCAACACAAATTACCATTTGATTCAACATCATGTATAGGCCAAGACAACTCATTTATGGCATTGTTCCATGAACGACCAAATTGCAAACATCTTCACCAAAGCACTTAGACGAGAGAATTTTGAAATTTTTAGAAACATGCTCGAACTCACAAACGCCCCTTCAGATTAAGGGGGGAATGTTGGAATTTTAATCCTCAAGGATTTTGGTTCCATTGTAAATAATGTAACTGAAAAGCAAATGAAGATTCTTCGTAGGAAGTTGAAAAAACCATTGGAAGATGAATTCCAATGGTCATTCTAAATGTATAAATAAATTACCCTCAATGAATAAAGAATCAATTTGAATTTAATCACCTGACATTTCCCCATGACCGTATTACAAATTCATAACAATAGAATGTGTATGTGGGTGTAAAATTGTAAAACACGGTGGAAATAAATTTATATCCACACACAACATGCATATACAAGCATATTCATCACATGCATAAAAATAAAATCATATAAAATTAAAACACAAAGAGAACACTAATATTTAAACAAAGAAGATCCAAGTAATTAGTTGTGTAAGAGCAATTTTCCACCCAACCATAGGCGTTTTGTCTAGCATATACTCTTTCCACTGAGAGACCGCCCCAAGCCGAGCTATGAGGCCACCGAGGTGAAGCAAACACCTACAAGATTGTGTCTCTCATCCCACAACCCGTTCTTCTCTCAATGCTTAGCCAAATTCTCATCCATAGCTCTACAAAAATCTTACTCAACCATCACAGCAATGACACTCCTTCCAACTTCACCACACAATACAAGGAATGCATTTACATTCATTGATTCATGGTTCCCTTAAGAAATCCAACCCTTATAATGATTACCAATGTGTTAAGTAAGAGTCTAACCTGCTATATGTTATTGGAGAACCTCTTGTAATATTAATTTATGACTTGCATATAATCTATACGTAGGTGACATTGGATTTATTCTAATGCATTTGATCCACGTCGAACAAACGTTGGGTGGACGTCAATAAGCCACGTGTAGACATGCAAAAACTAAAACGTAGGCGGGACATCGAAGAAACATCGGCATTAGGTGAACATCCAATACACCATGCGTAGAGATAAATTTAAACAAAAAAAACATGGAATGGACATCGAATGAACGTTAGCTATCCCATATATAGTCCACGTAAGAGTTATGCTACCTGCATCTGATCCACGTCAGATAAAAATCGGGTGGATGTCAAATAAGCCACACGTATAGATAACTTTAACCCAATAAAATGTGGAATGAGCGTCTAATGAACGATGTCTCTTTCCTATATAGTCGACAATAATAGAGTTATGCTACCTCCATTTGACCACGTCGGACGAATGTCACTGGAAAATCTAATAATCCATGTGTATAAATAATTTGATTAAAAAAACGTGGAATGGTCATCGAATAGTATTTGAGAACATTATATTCCCTTCTTTTTAAAATACAATAATATTTGAGAACAAATCATTGATAGGGAGAAGGGCTAGAATTTGAGGTCTTGTAGGATGTATTTTTTTTTCCAGTGGAACGTATATCACACGTAGCTGCAATTGAACATGTCAATTGTTACCAGCATGTTAATTATCAGAATGTAAATTTGACATCTAACTACATCCACAAGTCATCATAATTTCTATTACCCATTTTCCACTCATAATTTCTAATACCCATTTTCCACTTTAGGATAAGCATGGTTGGTTGCAGGGTCTAGGGTGGTATATTGGCATATTATAGCATTTTTCGAATGGGACAACTATGTTTCAATCACTTCCCACTGTCCATGATTAGCAAGAATTGTATGATCGTTTAGTATTCTCATGTTGATTATTAGATTACTTAGCTAATAAATATTACAATGTTGAGATCAGTCAATAATTATTAGATATTTCGATATTAAACGTTATAATAGCTTCATGGATACATATGGTATTGAACCTAATGGATTCCTTCACCGATACAACTATATAAGAATGTTGATCCATATTACCCATTTATGATCTGACTTCATTATGTATGTTTATTCATGTGGGCTTGTTGTTGGAAAGGAAGTTGTTATCAAATAATTGATCTTTTGCTAGAGGGGAAGTTGTTATTGAAGGGTGAGATATCAATTGGTTTAGAGAATGTTGATGTAGTGAATAGGGGAGAATAATTGAATTGTGGGAAGGAAGTAATTATCTTCTTTGCATTCCAGAGTTTATCTTGCAATCAATAAAATGTGAGGTCGAATAGAGTCTATTCCCCTTCTAGGTTTAATGTAATCCGATTTGCAAAAGAGTAATGGCCTAGATCTGAGTGTATATGTTCCATGACTAGAGAAAATTATAATGATGAAATTGATAGGTAGGCACGAAAAACTGAAAATCGTCACCAAATTTTCATTTGACAAACATAAGATATTTGAAATTCCATGCATGAGTGCCTTTCATGCATATTTAAAGTAGTATCGTGTTATCATTATGAGTTTGATATTTACATCATTGGTATTCCTCGTAATTCAGATGTTCACTAAATACCTTATATTATTATATAGTTGAATACTACATAATCTTTTGTAGAATGTAAGCATGATGGGTTAGCTCAAGTAGTTGAGAGCTGTGAGTTGTAAACAAAAGGTCTTGTGGTCAAATCCACTGGTGGATATGCATAGATATATAAGGGTCTAACTTGGATTTCCCATCAGGTTAGGCTCTGTAATCAGGGCCCTTCGAGTGGGCCCCCTATGAATTCATCCCATGGACATAGCAACCCCTCTCTAGGGTTGTGAACCACTTTGAAAAAAAAACTTTTGTAGAATGTAATACTAGTTGAACAAATCTTTTTCAATTCAAATAAAGCCATATAATGGATATCTAAATCCTTTACCAAATCAATCCAAAAATCAGTTGTAATTTAATAAAGAATTCTATGTAAAACCACCAACTAAATTATGTGTAAGAAGTATATAAGTTCTCTTAAAATAGTTTCGTAAACATTAAACTCCACATCTTTTTTTATATGTATGTATGTTTTTGTATACATATATACATATATATATATATGTGTGGGTGTGTGTGGGTGTGTGTGGGTGTGTGTATACATATATGTGTACATGTGTGTGTGCGTGTGTGTGTGTGTGTATACACACACACAGACACACATATGTATGTATGTATGTATAGATACATATGTGTGTATATATATAGATACATACATATATACATGCATACAGACATATGTGTATACACACATATATATATACATGTATGCATGTATATATGTATATATATACATACATACATACATGTGTGTGTGTGTGAAACTTAAGATTTCATGAGAAGTTTGTTAATATAACAAAAATAAAATTGTAAGTGATGAAACTTCTATACATACTTCGGCTTGGATCTAGAAAAGACTGCTATAAAACAAAGTCTGGAAAATCAAGATACTTATGACATTTTTACAATAGTTTCCCAAATTTTTTACTCATTGTCTAATACTGTCATAATTGTAACTTGGATAGGCTAAACTTAGGCCTTTGTTGTTGACTATAGATATGGAAAAAAGACTAAAATTTGCATATTTACAAAAAAACTTGTAAATCTTGTTGCCTTTGAAGGTTGCAGCAGATCACTGCTTATGTTGGGTCGTCATCGATGATGATAAGTGTGTCTTTCATGTTGTTGGCAGAAGGAGATCCATAGGTCTTTTGAAGGTCCATTTGCTACCCCATGATGCATGCCTTAACCTCCATTATGGTGTTGGGTATGTGTTATATTCTTTGCATGTAGGGGAGGGGGAGGTGCACCTGTCAACAGTTGTTTTTGGGAATCTTCTAAAAATATGTAATTTAATCTCGATTAAGGGATTGGACTCTATTTTCTAATATGACTTAACAAATTAGCATATTGGATGTTGTAGAATACCCATATTTTGTATTGTGAGGGATTCATAATGACAATGAGAAAATAGGAGGTGTGGCTTTAAGGTTTGTTGGTTTTCTCGGTTAAGGGTTTCTAGGGTAAATCTTTGTATTTTATGTGTGAATGTTGTGGTGCAATCTATGTTTTGCTTAAATAAATTGTATGCTCTGCTTCTCCGCATAGGTTTAAAACTTACAGGTGGTATCAGAGCTTGATTATTGGCATCAGGGGGACGGCTTTGTTGTTGAGGGTTCGACAGAATTGATAAATCTTGGGTCTATGTTAAACCTGGGTTTGCGAGATTTCCAGTGTTTATTTGCGAATTAAAAGAGAATGGAAAGTAGTTCGAGAATTGAGATCGAGAAATTTAATGGCCATAATTTTGAGCTATGGAAGCTCAAAATGGAGGATCTTCTTATAGACCGGGAATAGTGGATTGGTGTGGATCCGGGTACAATATCAGACTCTGTGTTGTTGAACGTATCTAGAGAATATAGTGCGGTAAATATCTTGACGAATCTAGGGAGTTTGTATCAATCAAAATCCCTTCTAAACAAGTTTTTCCTGTAGAAGAAATTATTTCATCTCAGAATGGATGAAAATGACATAGTGACAGAGCATCTAAATGTCTACAATACTCTGGTAACTCAGATAACCTTTATTGGCATTAAAATGGATGAAGAAGAAAAATGTATTACATTATTTTGTTCTTTGCCAAATTCGTGGGACAACCTAATTGTTGCAATAAGTAATGTTAGTCGAGCGACCTTAAAATTTGATGAAATGGTATCATTCCTACTATCAGAAGGGATGAGGTGGAAAACCATGGATACTCATAGCATGGATTCCTTGTCTGTAAGAGATAACCCCTAGGAGAAAAAACAAATAAGGATATGGGGGGGTATCTAAATATAAGGGTGGATCTAAATCCCCAACAAAAGATATAAGGAAGTGTTGGAAATGCGGTAAAGTTGGGCACTATAAAAAGGATTGTAGATCTAAGAATGTTGAGAAAGCAAAGAGATCTATGGATACCCCTTAAACAAAGGCAAAGACCTCCTTAGAAGAAGGAGGGGATGTGTACCTAGATTCCATTGGTAATCATTCAGAATGTGATATATGGTTGATTGACTCAGGTGCGTCATGTCATATGACCCCTCATAGTGAGTCGTTCTGCAAATATGAAAAGTACAATGGAGGAGATGTGTACTTGGGAGATGATTCGCCAACCATTATTGTTGGGAATGGTAGAGTCAAGTTGAAACTCAAGGATCGAAGGATTAGAACTATACCTGGAGTGCTACACATTCCAAATCTAGTGAGAAACTTGATATTTATTGGAAAGATGGATGTTGCAGGTGTAAATAGTGTGTGTGGAGATGATGGTTGCAAAATGGTTCGAGGATCAATGGTATTGATGAGGGGAGTTCGGTATGGAACTCTTTACAAACTATTGAGTAGCATCATCATTAATGAATGTAACAATTATGTTGTTCCTGAGGGAGGAGATAGAGATGATAGAATCCTTATTGCATCAGGGAGAAAAACGATGTTATGGCATCAAACATTGGGGCATATCGGATAAAAAGGCCTTCAAGCATTACAAGATAAAGGTATGGTTGAAGGTATGACTGATTGCTCTTTGTAATTTGGCTTCTGTGAACATTGCATATATGAAAAACAGAACCGAATAATATTTTCATCTAATGCTACAAGAGAAAATGGAATTCTAAAGTTAATACATGCAGTTGTATTTGGACATGTGCATGTTCCATCGTTAGGAAAATATGTCTATTATGTTTCATTTATAGATGATTTCTCAAGGAATACATGAATTCATTTCCTTCGAAATAAATCTGAAGTATTTGCTACATTTAAATAATTTAAGGCTCTTGTAGAGGACCAGACAGAAAAGAAAATAAAGGTGTTGAGGACAAATAATGTTGGAGATTTATGCAGGAATGAATTCGAGGAATTCTGAAAGAAGTGTGGTATAGCAAGGAAAAAGACTACTCCATACACACCTCAACATAATGGAGTTGTTGAAAGGGTGAATAGGACACTACTAGAAAAGGAAAGGAGCATGCTAAGCAATGCTGGGATAGGACAAGAATTTCAGACAGAGGCAATGGACATAGCATGTTACTTGGTAAATGGTCACCCACATCAGCATTGGTTGACAAAACTCCACAAGAGGTATGGACTGGTAAGAAACACTCTATTAAGCATCTGAAAGTTTTTGGTTGTGATGCTTATGTTCATGTTCCAAACGAGAAAAGGAGAAAGTTGGATAGCAAAGATGAGAAGTGTATCTTTATGGGCTATAAAGATGGTATGAAAGGTTATAAGATTTGGAATCATGTAACTAAGAAGAGTGTTTATAGTTGAGATGTTGTGTTTATAGAGGTCAAATAAGTCCTTAGACAGGAAATGGCACCAATGAAAAAGGAACCAGAGAAGATATAGTTTGAGTTAGAAGGTTAAGAATCTAACTCAAAAGAAGAAGCTAAATAAGAAGAAGAAGAACCTCATACCCCAGTTTTGAGGAGATCATCTCAAGAAATAAGGAAACCGGAAAGGTATTCCCCTCTTGATTTGCATTCTCATTTTGCTTTGTCTATTACTGATGATGATCCTATAAATGTGAAGGAAGTTGTTGATTTAGAGGGTAGTGATCTCTGGAAGAAGGCCATGGTTGAAGAAAAGGATGCCTTGGATAAAAACAAAGCTTGGGGTCTAGTTGAGTTACCAGCTAGAAGAAAAGTCATTGGAAGCAAATGGCTATTTAAAAACAAGCTGAATGCAAAAGGTAAAGTAGAGAAGTACAAATCCCGCTTGGTAGAAAAGGGATATTCCCAGGTAGAGGGGATTGACTTTGGTGAAATATTTTCTCCAGTTGCAAAATTAGTTTCTCTTAGATTTCTTCTTGCTATTATTGTTGCTTTTGATCTTGAAGTAGAGTATATGGATGTGAAGACAGTGTTCTTACATGGGGATATGGAAGAAGAAATCTACATGAAACAACTAGAAGAGTTCATATTAAAGGGAAAGAAACAGTTGGTATGTAAACTAAAGAAGTCCCTTTATGGTCTAAAGCAATCTCCAAGGATGTGGTACCAAAAGTTTGACACAAACATACTTAGATTGGGGTTTGTGAGAAGCAAGGCTAATCACTATGTATACTCCAAACGTATTGGTGATCATTTCATTAACATTATATTGTATGTTGATGACATGTTGTTGATTGGAAACAACAAAGATGTTATAAATGAGGTGAAGTCTCACATGTCCTCCAAATTTGAAATGAAGGATCTTAGTGTTGCAAACTTCATTGTGGGAATGGAGAAAACAAGAGATCGTGAAAATAGGAAGATCTGGTTCAACCAAAGAAAAATTTGTTGAGATGATACTATAGAGATTTAACATGCAGGAAAGTAACATGGTAAAGGTCCCCATTCATGTAGGTGTAAATTTATCGATAGATCAGTGTACCGAGACACGGGAAGATGAAGAAACTATGTCACTAGTTTGACATGCTAGTGCAGTTGATAGTTTGATGTATGCAATGGTATGTACTATACCATACATTGCTCATACAATGGTATTTTTGAGCAGATATATGTTAAAGCTAGGGAAAGTGCATTGGATAGTTGTAAATAGGGTCTTCAGATACTTGTGTGGCACCACATATTATGCAATCTGCTACCAAGGAAGACCTGGACCAAACAAAGTAATATATGTACATAGATTTGTTGATGCAAATTGGGCTGGAGATCTTGATCGTAGAATATATACAAGTGGGTATGTATTTATTCTATTTGGAGGAGCTATCAGTTGGATGAGCAAGAGACAGTTTGTAGCTGCACCATCAACTATAGAAGTTGAATACATGGCAGCCACTCATACCAACAAAGAAGTAGTATGGTTGCGGAGACTATGTTCAAGTGTTGTGTTTGTACAGAAAGCCATAAGTTTATATTATGATAGCCAAAATGGAATATTTCTGGCAAAGAACCTTGCTTATCATGCTAATACAAAGCATATTGATGTGCAATATCACTTTGTGAGAGATATGGTTGAATACAAGAAGGTGTTGTTGGAAAAGGTTGACACCTTGAAGAATGTTGCAGACTCATTAACAAAGTATGTTTGCACAAATAATTTCTCTTAGTGTAGAGAATCTATGGGCATTGATGCCCTGAACTCGTGACCCTATGAGTACATGACTCATTGTTATGCAAAGAAACCAACAAGTGGGAGAATGTTGGGTATGTGTTATATTATTTGCATGTATGTGTGGTGGGGAAGTGCACCTATCAATGGTGCGCCCGATGATCCCTCTGGAACCTTTACTGAAACAGTCATTAGGCCAATTCCGATGTTAGAAATGGCCACTAGGCCAATTTAAATGTCATAAATTGTTGTTGGGCCATTTTCGATGCGAGCGCCAAATTTTTTTGGGATGTTTTTAGCTATTTTTTGTTGTTTTGGGAATCTTCTAAAAACATGTAATTTAATCCCAGTTAATGGATTTGAGTCTATTTTCTAATCCAAGTTAAAAAAATTAGGGTATAGGATACGAAATACCTATATTTTTTATTGTGAGGTATTCATAATGATAATGAGAAAATAGGAGGTGTGGCTTCAAGGTTTGTTGGTTTTCCTAGTTAAGGGTTTCCAACGTAAATCATCGTGTTTTATGTGTGAATGTTGTGGTGTGATGTCTTTTTTTCTTAAATAATATGTATTATTTGCTTCTCTACACGGGTTTACAACTTACATATGGCCAACAATCTATGCATATATTTGAGTTCCTCAATCTGTTTTCTTAGGGTTGGCATGCCTTTGTTATTCTCGCCAAGAGTCTAAGCATCAATGTTTTAGTGACCCAAAGAATTGCCACCAAACACCTGTAAAGTGTAATTTGGATTTTGATAACCCCTAGGTTTTCGATCCATTTTTCCAAAGGGTGCAAGGGCACATAATCTCGCAGAGTTGAGTTGATTTGTAGCAGACTTCTAATGGAAGAACCTCCTCACCTTCATCATGATCCCCATCGACAGTGTTATATGGAAGAGTAGGGGGCCTTGGGATAAACTCGATCCTCAGCTTGTGCCTGAACCTTGTCAATTCCAATTTGATATGAAGGGAATATTCCTATAGCCCCTCCATGCTCCTCAAGGCCTCCATCAACTAGTTTCTTTCTCCCCTCTGGGTCTCCAAAACGATGCCCAACATGACCTTCTCTATCTAGTAATTGATAAGAGAGCGTTCATAAAGATCCTGATGGGATTGTGAATTTCCAGGGTCCTCAATCAAGACATACAGCCTCTACTTTTCCTACACCTCCTAGAATATTATCATTTCCTTCCAAATTCTTGTTTTCATATGCTCAATTTTAACCTTGCAATCCATCAGGGTATGACTCTGGTAGAAATTTGTCACCTCTATAGCGCAATGCTAATTAGTGGTTGGATTCCTCCTCTTTACTCATCCACCCTTGGCCATGGTTAAGTTATGTCTTCTATGTGTTTTGTCTTTTCCTTTTACCCTCTCATGACGTTAAACCAGAATAATTATGTAGGATCATCCGTCACAATCGATGATTATGAGGCCAATTAAGGTGGCCATAATTGGAAAGTCTGGAGTCACATGAATGAAGTACAAGTTCATCGTGGTGTTATACTCCCTTCGTCCTTCCTTTGCTTTTCCTGATCTCCCAACATACCTTCACACAAACAAGCAAGGATTCAATTCACTTCCCATTAACTTTATTAATGCATGCCCATGTGCTCTACATGGATTAGACCTTTTGCGCATTCTTCCTAGGATAGGTCTCCACTGATTGCCATCTACGTAATCAATGTGTAATCATTATGATTCTAGTTCCTCATGCTTCCATATGACTAGAAGAGTCGCACATGTTGAATTAATTTTGATTTGAAATGATTCGGATATATTTAAAGTCTAAAAAATATGCTCATTCCAACCAAGAAAATTTCCTAAATGTCCAAGGGAAAAAACTCCTTTGGAATGTTTTTTCATGCAAGGGAAAAAATGATGCGTTTTCATGCCAATAATATTATAATTAACTCAATGAATTAATATCACATCAATGGGGTAGTTGCAGTAGTGTATCAAGGAAACAAGGATGTGATTAATCCTTAGACAAGTTATTTCACAGACCCCGCATAAACTAAAAAAGAAACAGTTAAAACTGATATTTCTTTAAGGTCTTCAAAGCCCCTAAAGTTTGTAAAAATGCTAAAAGAATTTTAGGGTTAAACCCTTGAGGACCAAAAATTCCAAATGCACTAAGTAGACTGAGTGCATAAAATAAAGGAGTAAAGAGAAGGCACATCATCATGGGATGGAAACCAAAGTCATCCAAAGGCTAAGATAAATAACACTCTGACAAGATACAAGGAGGATAAGAAGTGGTAGTGAGTTAATATGAAAAAAGGGGACAAAGATCAACGGTTATTATCAATAGCGCATCTAAAAGTGCATGCCCGTTAATTTGATCTCAATGGGCCGCTAGCGCAAAACACCTAGAGATGCATAGACTTTTCTTATTGGTAACAGCTCATGGAGGTCATTTGTAAAAACACTAAGCTCAAGAGTCCTTACCGCTCATGCAAAACCAGGGCGTTTTCCACTCAAAATCCCAAATATCCAAGGTCTCCACATATGTGAGAGTGCAGAAGTGGCACCCACGTCAACCTATCTCAAGCATAAATATGTTAGGTGTGGCCCATCGACCCCATCCGATGTCATCAAGTGAGCCCAATCAAATGTCGTCAATTATTCCAATTTGTATATTAAAAAGGGAAATTCTCAATTTTCAAAAGTTTATCCTACTCATTCGAAGAAAAGGTTTCAAACCTCGACAAACAGCGTACCAATCCATTCAACCTCCAGTGCCCACCAGTCCAAGTGCATAGTCAAACTATTACCCATGTATTTAATTGTATCTAAATCCCAGTCATTTTTCTCTTTATAATTGGATAAAATAGAAAATTGTGTGCTTTAGTTACCTTGTAAATTCATCTTGTGATTCACCAATAAAATACATCACTCCAGATGGCCCCTAAACCTAAAGATAAGTAGCCTAATCCCAAATTTATTGGAGATGAACACGTCAACAACCACCAAGATGACATTTTCGATATAATTGTAACCAATTATGTCCTAAATTCCACCATTAAGGAAGCCTGCACCCTAGCCATTGCAAACCAGGTTCCATGCCATTTATGTGACTCAAATCTGACTAAATCTATTTTCCCTAGGACTGTGTACTTCCATGAGTTCGTAGCATGGTACTCAGCATTTTATTTTCCTAGCAAAGGAGTTATCCCCAGTAAAAGATTTATTTTGTGCTCTGATTATTCTAAAACCCTATGTCTCATAAATGTTGAATCTCTGCAGCATATGTTTTGTATTCCATATTTATTATCCCTTCAAACCCTAAATGAGAAAATCATGTCCAGTTTCTACCAAGATCTACAACCTTTTGACAAGAACCAACTTTTATCCAAACATCTAGATAATGGAACAGTTATCCCTACAACTTCACCACCATATAATACACCAGTTTTATCTGACAATACCAAGATATTATCTCAATGATAGGCACCACAATAAGACTTGAAATGACAATGTGGTGGAGGATGTTATTCTATGCATTCTCCTCAGTCTAACCCCTGCACTTGGATTTGGTCCCCCTAAATTTGACATTTGTAGTTTCCTAATTGAAGCTAGTCATGGGAAATTAGAGAAAATTCTTGCTATAGAGAGGTTTAGATACCCTTCTTTCCTTTTCTACATGTTCCTGTACCAAAAATTGGAACATTACAAGCTCCTAAAGTTGAATATGTCAAATGAACATGGGACTCAAGCCCTTGTATATGAATAGATAGATTTGATCATGAGAAGAGAAGATAATTATAATTATACAAAATTCACAAATAAGGTGATGAGCATCACATGCACTCTACTTTTTTATTCCACGCCTCTTATAATGGTTTACCTAAAAGCAAAATCCATTTACAATTCTCTCCTGACATGAGGTTTGGATATTGGTTTCTCTTTGAAAATTACATAGTGATAAGGGTATATGTATTTGAAGAGGATTCATACAAGCTCCCGACATTTCTCACTCCAAGTATTTTTGCCATGGAGTATGTAAGGAAGAGGTTCATATCAGATCACATGCATTCTGTCCATTTAAGGCACAACAAAAAATTCTTGCTCCCAAAAGAAGTGGGACCCTTTCAGATAAAGGGATTAGATGCCTTGCAATATGTGAAAGGTTTTCTAGCTCATCTAAATTTGGAGAAAGCTAAGAAAGGATCCTATGACCCTCATCAGGTCATATCTAAGCAAAAGGTGACTAATAAAATTCCTCTTCTGATTATGTGCGTAAGCCACACTGAGAGAAGATTGCTAACCAAGAGAGATGGGAGGAAGCTCAAGCAATTGTGAAATACATGGAGGATCAAAGTGTGTCAAAACAAGCAGCAGGGAAGAAGAGAGGAACATAAGAAGTAAGTATATATATGGATATTAATGAAATAATTTAGGGTCCTCCAACAAAGAAGGCAAGAACATAAGAAGAGGAAGTTGAGATAGCATTGATAGAGAAATATGGAACTAAGGAACTTCCCAAAGAATTGGCTAAAATAGTTAGACAACCACCAATAAGTAGAGGAGGACCAACTATATCAAATTCAGTCACTACTCTCTCACATTTACAGCTCCTTGAGTACTGCAAGCTACACCCTCATCAAGCCATGTACATATCAAAATAGTTTTACAAGCTAGGTACAAAGGTATAAGAGAAGGAGGTATAAAGTTAGTCAATGAAACCAAGTAGCAAGTGGGAACATCACGAAGAAACTTGCTCATAATTGCAGACCTACAGAAGGAAACATTTAGGTTCTATCTGTTAGATCTTAATGTTCCTAGGAATTCTACCCTAGCTGACTAAAGATTTAATGAGTATGAAGTGCACTTTAAATAATTTGGAAATCTAGACGAGCTAGACTTTTATAAATAGGCTAGTGATATGATTTTCAAGGGGTGGTAAGTTAGGCAAAAATAAGATGAGGAAATCCCTATAAAAGTTTGAGTAGTTGTGGAAAGAAGAGAAAGTGTCTATGATGGATAAACAAGTCATTGTTAGAGAGTTAGAAACTAAATTCCTAGCTTTAGGAGTTTATCCAACAGATGGATTTCATGTCAAATCATTGATACAACAAAAAGACAATGAGATTACACAGTTGAAGAAACAATTGAATTTGTTGAGGCCTCAACCTGTTCAAACTTCTAAGCTAAGGGAGCATTAGAAATAAAATAAGGAGATTTATGCCAACATGCAAAAGTATACAAATATGGCTAAAGAATATTCAAGCAAGATAAATGAGTTGGAGATGAAGATATATTCCATGAATCTACAAAAGGAATCCCTAAGTCCTGATCCCAATGCCCAAACATCATCTGCCAAGGTACAAGAAGAAAAGAAACCTACGATAAAGGTAGAGTAGAGTGCAAAAGAGCCTGAAAAGCAAGTTGTAAACAAAGAGGTGATTGATTTGATGGAAGAGGATACCCTGGGTAAATAGGCAGATGACAAAGATAGCAAGATTAAGGAATTGGAGGCTAAGGTGAGCTAGAAATATGAAATAATTATGGAATTAGAAGGTAAATTCAGCAAAAAATAAGATGATATTAAAGGCTTAGAGACTCGAGTAAATGAACTCAAGATTTATATTACTAAATTAAATTTGGAGGTTGAGGGGGATCAGTTGCTAAGAAGAGTAAGTTAACCCTTTAGGATAAAATAGCCCATGAATCCTAAATAAGTGGGACTATTGTGAAGTGATTCAGGATGAGTTAGAAATGGAAAAATTGACTCCATAGGAGGCAAATGCTGTGGAAAATAAACTTGGTAATATGCCACAACAAGCCAAGATATCATTGATTACCTCAACAACAAGACTAAAATGTAGCTTGATGAGTTATAGGTTGAGATGGAACTCATTTGATTAAAACGACCATACGTATGTTAATGAAGCAAACACTTGTAAGAAGAATTTAAGATAATATAAGGAATTGACTAATTAAATTATCACTTTCAAAGGCCTCTTCGAAGAAGTAATGAATTTAGGATTACCACATACATGGGATGGAAATGGAGAAATATATCCTAACGAGGAATATATGAGTAAGTTAACTATGAAGATAGATGAGGTAAGGAAATTTGGTGTGCTAGAAGGAGTTATAGGTGAAGAGTAGGTTATTGATAGGCTTAAAGCTAAATTTGAAATATGGATACTAGTGAAGAATATATTAAAGAGGTTAGGGCCTGTTTCTTATGAAAAAACCACAAATGCATAAATATCATTCTAAGCTTTAAAATCTCGTAGATTTCCCATATGTAAATAATGGCAATTTGTCGTCAGCTACCATAAGTTAGCATTTCCACCTCAAGGGAAAACAATAGAGAATTCATCACGACAGTATGCAAGTCAGCCTACTCCCCAAGCCTTTGTTCCACTAGGGGGGCAAGCAAATGTCCAAATGATGCATCAAATGATGGGGCAAACAGTTGTTTGACCATTGAATCAACCAGGATCTTATCCAAGTGGACAACCATCTATACAACCAGGTGTGAGACCAAATGTATACATGAGGGGTCAAGCTTATCAATGGAAAGGAAGCAAAAAAGGCTCAAGTAAAAGGAAGTGAATAAGACAAAAGGAAAGTTGTTTACGAAGTTACAAGAGATAAAGTGAAAGGGACGGGTCTACAAGTTTGTTGTAAATCAGTTGAGCATACCAAAAGACACTTATTCAGATTATAGCAAACAAAAAAAATGACTTCAAATACAATGTTCATAGTATAAATTCATATTATATTATTCACGAATATATACTAAGTGAAACAAATCTAGGAAGTACTTGGAAAATTGTAGATGGCAATGGTAACTCAAATGCATGCTATTTCAAGGTAATGATTAGCATACACAAGTGTCTATGGAACCAAAAAAAATATACCATTAGAGACAATTATAGCAAAATATATATATATATATATATATATATTATCCACATGTGAAAAAATACATTTTACTTATCTAGACACTATCATAGTAGAATACCTCTAAAATATTTTGAAACCTTCCAACAAGACTAAACTATGCCCTTTTTTGTTGCATCATCCTTTGAAGTTCATCTTTAGTCAAATTATGGGACGTTGATGGTTAAATATAACATAAAAACCAATATATTTAGCAAAAATCCATATAATAATTTACTAAATATTGTTGAATGTAAAGAAACTGAGAACCTAGATATCTTTTACTCACCTAAGCATATCATAAGCATAAAGATATTTTTATTAACCCAAGTAGATATCTCACCTAAGATATCATACACATAAAGAAAATGAAGATATCTTTTACACACCTAATATATCATAAGCATAAAGAAAATGCGGATATATTTTATTGACCTAAGTCACTTGATTTACTAATAGTTATTAGTTGAATTTATGTATGACGTGAATGCCTGCATAAATCAAGATGTAATAATAAGTTTGTGTACGTGTGTGTGTGATAAATAAATATGAAAATAAGCATGCATCATACTCTAAATGACTAAAATGGAATACATGTATGAGGCATTTATGAGTGGTAATGAGGAATTTATGTTGCACGTGAATACTTGCAGAATTCAAGCTAGAATAATAAGTTTATATATATAAGTGAATGATAAATAAATATCATCAAATAAACATGTATCATACTCTAAACATACCAAAATGGAATACATTTATGAGGCAAGGCAATGAGGCATTTATGTTGCACGTGAATGCCTATAGAATTCAACCCAGAATAATAAGTTTTTAGAGTCTAATTGAATGTTAAATAAATATGCTATTAAACATGTATCATACTCTAAACAAACCAAAATGGAATGTGTGTATGAGCTTCTCTCTATTTTGAGAATAATTTATTCTCTACCAAACATGGAAAACCACGTGAAGGTTGGAGCTCGTTTGAACCCTCCCTCCTCACATCACTGTCCATTCCCGAACCTAATATATTCACTGCAACGTATGTCATCATACATAAGAACTACCCACATCCAATGATTCATGCTTTATCATGATAAAATATTAAAATAGAGTGAATAAAATATTAATGCATATAAAACATGATAAAAAAACTATAAATGTAAAATAGAGGTACATAAACATAATACATATAATGCATGTATTGTATGGGACAAAATGTATACATAAGGTCCTCTCAGAAAAATACATCTAATACCATATTGTATACAACAAAATGTGCCTACCATACATAGTAGCCAATCTCTACTACCATACTTGTTTCTAGGCTTTTTCTTTTTAAGGAGGTGCACAAGTCTAACATTGGCATCAATTTCCTCATTCTCTTGTCAACCAGTTTATTCTGGTGTTGGATCGAAAACATAGCACGTGATGTGTCTCCTTATAGGTGGCCTAATACTAGGGTCGAAATCAACTAAAATTAAAGCAAACCCTTTATTAATTAAATCATCTATACTATACATAAAAACAAAAAAATCAATTCAACTCATTCTTCATACCTGTAGGTGTAGTAGGGGTAACCTCTGGTTGAGCAGTATGATTGGTCTCTAAAAATTGGTCTTGAGAAACACCTAAATTTTCTTGTATTGCCTACAATAACATTTGTAGTTCTTGTAGAATCACACAATCTCAAATTGTACTTTATAATTAAGTATTTGATCAAAATGCATTGAATTTATATACCTCCTCATCGACAGTAAAAGAGTTACTTGTATTTCCCTTTCTCAATTCAACCAAGGTTCTATAGACCCCTTTCAAGGCAACTTTCAGCTCTTCATCTATGGGCATTTCACCAAAGTCTATAGACTACATACCGCAACATCACACATTTTGGTAAGGAAAGTGTTTAAAGCACAATCTGAAATGCAACAATGACAATTTTTAAATCTAAATACTTACATATCTCCCCTTCACTTTAACGTAGCTCACTGGCCAAGTTTGTGTTGGTCGATCTTTTTCAATTCTATCTTGTGTAGCTTTTGTGGTGTCTTTGAGCCTACGAAAATGATCAGGTACATGTTTATGCAATTTAAAAATCATGGTAAAATGCAATATACAATATATAATTTCATTATATGTTACACTATTTTATCTACCTTGGTGTTTCTAATGCACTCGGAGGCAAGGTTCTCTGTTTTCTCATCTTCTTCCCTTTGGAATCCTCTACCACCGTAGCCCACTCTCATTCTGGAATTAGTCTAGGACATTCATAATTGGTGTATTTTCCAATATTAGTGCAATAATTGTCCCGTACTAATTTGATTTACTTTCCTACCATGGTTTGAACCCTTTTGGTTGAATGTTGGTCCAAACATATTGATCATGTGTTGCATCAAATCCTTCTTCAAGTTGTTGTTTTGAAATTTATAACTTGTTCTAATTGTTGGCGCAAATAGATAAAATTCCTTTTCACAACTCTTGGTAGAACAAGTTATTTATTGCATTGCAATAAAATATTTTCATTAGATAGATAGAATGAACATAAAACTATTCATCATTGTATAAACTTTAAAAGGAAAGAGTGATAATGGATTAGACGTAATTACTGGGGAGTTTAAATCTCTTAACTAGTACCAAATCATGGTCCAACTCTAAAGAAAATTTAATTGTCTAGTGCTCTCGATGAATATGCTTGGTGTCTTAGGACTCCTATCAATCTTGGATTAATTAAGCGTAGGAGTGGTAGACCCAAGGGTCATATGTACAAGTGGTGTGTTAGACTGCCCCACACCAACACTAGGTGTTGAACCAGCGGTAGTCGTATCAATAGTAGGAGAAAAGGGTATAGCCATAGATGCATGTATAGTGGTACCCTCAACATCAGCTTCTTGTTTTCTCCAGTATGCCTGTGAATATATAATTCAACGAGTCAAGCTCATGGATTACTTTTAAAAAAAACTACATTTAAATGAATTAATGAAATACTATTTAAAATAAAAATAAAAATAAAACATAAATTGTTCTTGTTGATGCATTCCATCAAGAATTTGCATATTTTTTCATTCTCGGGAGTCTCTCTAGCGGCCATCAAATATGCAAGTTCTTCGGTGAATCTAGTAACATTTTTTTTCATAGTTGCAAGAGGGTTAAGGGATTCTAAGATATCATTCTGAGCCTTAAAAGAATCATATCAAATAAGTTCAATAAACTATGTACCAATAATCATTGTACTAGGATAAAAGAGAACAATATACAATATAATAATGAACATATATAAGGCCCTATATTTTTTTCATCTTCCCCATGATCTATGCAAGATATTGGTATTATTGACTTGGTGGATTGGGTTTGGGAGTTGCATTCTAATGGGAGGCTTTTGCAAGTAGTTGATCCTGGAATTTTTAATGAGTATCCACATATCATAAGAAATATGAGCATATAAAATGAAGGTTTAAAGAGGTTATTTGAACCTAGGATGCATCACTTTATTATCTATAAGCTTCCTAGGATTTTAGAAGCAACTAGTAACCCTATAACCTATTTTTCTCCTCTCGTGAAGGAGTGAAGGTTATGAATTCCCTCCAACAAATCCCAGGTCTTGTTTCTGACCATGTTGAGGTGACCATGTGATTTAGGTTGACCTTATCTCCTCTCACACCTAACTCCTATCTTTCAATTCGTTTTAAGAACAAGCTTGTTTCTTGAAGGCATGCCAAGGAGCCTAATGTTGATACCCTTGTAATGGTTGGTTTTGCTTGATTCTAGGCGGGATTTAGTTTTACATAAAACTTTATTTACAAAAAACTATATTTCCTTACTTTTCAATGAACCCAAGTTAAGTATAAATGGTGGTTAAGACACAACAAGGGAAAATAAATAATGATATCATTGATGTGAAGGATTACATCCAGAGCCTCATAGCCCTTGATTTCAGCATCACCAAGTAGCAATTTTGAATTTTAGATACTAAGAGAGTTAAGAAGAATTTCACCACAGAAATCACATTTTTAAATTTTCATATTTATAGGCCTGATACAATGGAATTTGGTAACTATGTAGAAAACCACAACACACTACAAAACAATAAATCAACATCATGTATCGACATTGTCGACTCTACTGTGTTACACCCACTGTGATTCACTACATTTTTTCCTAGTGGGCTCTAATCCACGTTGGTTCTTGCATTGTCCACTACGTCCTTTCCTGGTCCACTCTGCTCCACTATGTTGCCTTATGGGTTTTGGATTATACGAAGATCAAGTTTTGTTTTTTTGCTGGATAGCGCATGAGACAAGGTTAGAACAATGGTTTTGTTTGAACTATCAAACACACATTTTGAATGGGAGAGCACACGAGGTGAACATGATTTGGGATTTTAATAGCGCGAGGTTTTTTGTTGTCTCACTCTATATTTCATTTTTTAAGTTTAGTATAATATATAATTTTCTTAAATTTTAATATAATATATTTTCTATATTAATATAAGTTGGGGGTAAGGGATTTAGAGTGCTAATATTTTATGGGTTTAGGGGTTGCAAGGTATATGCGTTAGGGTATATGGGTTAGGTTTTAGTGGGTTGTGAGGGCTTAGGGATCCTTAGGGGTTTAGGGGGGTAAGGGTTATCATAATCATAATTGTTGTCATCTAACCCATATATATGTAACAATGAAGATGATGAGGATGAAAAATTTCAGGTTTGGCATAATAAATGTAGGTGCGATGGCATAATCCATGGTTTAGGGTATAAAACCAATGGCGTAATCCATAACCAACCTTAATCAAGGACTCATGGTTACACATGAGGTTCCATACTACTACACAATCCACATACATTCAAAATTTAGCCTATGCACAAGATTAGGGAACCTTTTCAAGGTTTGAAATAATGTGAATATGTCTTAGGTATTGGCCCATTAATTAGGGACACAAATTATACGCTTAAACCCCAACATTTTTTTATCAGACTCACGGGACATGAACACACTAATGATGATGTTGACAATGACAATGGTGATGATCATGACAATAGATTCAACTAAAATCCACCTCTCCTTATAGACTATTTTCCTTCCACAACTCATTCCTACCCTTCTAGGCCACATAACGTGATCCTCATATCCAACTAGATATCACTCTTAGAATTTCATATGAGCTAGTACTCTTCATAATTTCTATAGCTTCATAAAAGAATCATTTTTACCTAACTACATCAAATCTTGGTTCTCTTAGGTTAGGCTTATTGAGACTACTAGTTGATTTTTAATCACTAATATTCTCTTCTCTTGGAATATTCAAGGTTTAACTTGAACATAACTTCAATGATCAATGTCATGTTATTCTTATCTTGGAAATAACTATTCTAACCTTGTGATAACCAAAAGATACAGTAGTAAAGGAATAGTATTCATCTAATACAAATTGAACCAACACCTTATGGTGATGGGGACTGGAAAAATATCATGTACACATGTCACATTGAGGAACTTGGAATATATTGAGACTAATCTCTTCAAAATTCCTATTTTTCTTATTATAGAAAGGATATTTGACTCTTGGGACATCTATTAAAATAATAAGTCAATTTGGAACCATTTATTCAATCTCCTTCAACTTAGCTTTTTCCATGACTCCAAGGTTGAGTAAGCAGGTCTAGTAGGTCTAGTAGGTATGACTAATCTTCTCTCTTCTCTCATGATATTCAAGGTTTAACCAAATCACAAATTTTCTTTGTCTGCATATCCACCCTACATATGCACAATTCAACATATGTGCATAGCCTTGTGACATCTACCATGTGACATCAACACCCCTTCACCACTAAGTCCTCTAGTTGGAATCGTTTCCAATGTATGTCCTCAATATCTCAACCATTAGTTCGCTAGTTGTTGCTACTTCTTTAGTTTTTTTAGCTCCCACATTCTTCCTTCATTATCTTGGGAATAACAACTCTAACCTTGTGATAACCAAAAGATCCACTAGAAAAGGAATTGGCTTCATTTGTTTATGACATGAGATGTGAAGAAAATGGAAAACATAAAATTCATTGATCAACTCCACAAAAGATCCAACTATTGATCAAAAGAATCGATCAACAATGGATATCATCTACGGGTGGGGAAGTTGGATAGAGTTTAAGTCACATTGCATAATGTGTAAACATAAGCAGTGGTTTGGGGAGGTTATTACATGTTGCTCTCTTATTGGTTATGCTCCCAAAAGGCAGGGGAATCAAAACCACCTTACTCCTGGCACGTAAACTGCCTTCATCAGCATCAAAGTGGACTAGAATTTCCATTAAGGACCAACGAAGACTTGATCAATCTGTATATGAACATTGTCATGATGTCAAATTCGATTACTTCTATTTCAACCATATTTGAACTTTGGAACAGGTAATTAGAACCTTATTTTCTATGCTTGAGTATATTTGAATTTTGACTAGTCCTATGTCTCTATTTTACCATGGAAATCCCTACACAAACACCTATGGAAACAATAATTTCCTATAAGCTTCTAGACCCTAAAGAACATAATATAACCAATAGAGAGTCAGCTATTTTTTACCCTATTATCGCTTATAGATATGTATACCACTTGATCAATATTGTTTGTGAATGGTCTATAGAAAAGCATACTAAGCTAAGGTGTTGTTGGAATATATTATATTCCTTGGAAGGTAATAATGCCTTTGTATTATGTCGGAAGTTGTCTACAATCTTATGTAAAAGAGTAATACATTTAAACCATAGTTATGGTGTTGTATTTACTTGTGTAGAGTATTTGTCCATGGTATTGTATTATGAGATGTTATTTTGGAGAATTATATTATCCCACATGCAATATGTGAGAGTAATTCCTCCTCATTTCTTAGTATATAATAGGGTCAAGTGAGTCTCTACATAATCATGTATTCTTGATGTAGTAGTGGTACTATTGTGACACTGTTGTACATCATCTATATTCTTTAGGGTATTTGTGCTTTGCTCTCTTGTAAGATTGGAGAAGACATTCTAGAGATAATAGAAGACTACCTTCCCGTGGATGTAACCCATTAGGGTGAACCACGTATATCGGTGTTCTCTTGTCATTTTATTTTCCTATTCTTATATTTTATGATATGTTGTTGGTTGCTTAGATAGGTTAATTAGTTTAGCTTGACTCTACTATTCTAACATGGTATCAAAGTAGGTTGCTATGATATAGTACCTTCTATAGCTTTCAATCAATAATGGTTATCATTTGGGCATTATCATTTTGTTGTAGATTTGCTTTCTATCTGGTAGCCATTAGGATTCTCTTTAGATATGAGCATATTTCTGCATTTTTTTTTATCCTAACCCTAACTTGTTGTGTAATATTTTTGCAGAATTTTTCAAGGGTTTCTTGATGTTTTTTCTGTAGATCTACATGATTTGGGACTCTCCTCAAGGAGATCTTTCTTCCGATTATAAAAATGACAGTTATAAAAAAGGGCCGTAACTTGGTCATTTTTTACCAGAATTTTTATTATAACCTGTTTTTGGAATTCGAAACGGCATTCTACATCTGCTGCAATGACCAAAACAGAAAACTAGGTATTTATGGGCTTCATTTTGGTAATAAAAACGGTAGTTATACAAAAGGGTCGTAACTTGGTCATTTTTTACCAGATTTTTTATTATCACCTATTTTTGGAATTGGAACAACCATTCTGGATCCACCCACATGACCAGAACAGAAAACTGAGCATTTCTGGACACATTTTTTTCACAAGGTTGTAAGTGAAAGTTTCTCCTCTTTTCTTTACTGTGTTTCTAACTGTGCTTTTGCAGATTCAGATCAGTAAAGTGTAACTGTTTTCGAGTTCTTCACTATTTTTCTGTCATTTTTCAGTATTAGGGTTACTTATTTCTTGACAAAATTTCACTCATTATGACTTCCGAAGTAACTTATGTTCTTGAATTAGTTGGTTCTAACTATCTTGCCTGGAAGAGAAAGATGATTAATGTTCTCAGGAGTAAGAATCTTTGGAGGCTAGTTAATGGTGAACACAAGACACCTACTCTTGATGATGGTTTGGCTATATGGGAAGCTAAAAGTGATCAAGCAAGGGGGTTCATTGGTTAAACTGTTGCAGATAGTCTTCAGGTAAGTATTGAGGCAGAAGACAGCCCAGTTCAGGTATGGAAAATTCTTTCCTCTTTATTTGATAAATGTGATGATGTTTCTGCATATTATCTTGAAAATAAGATCTTTGACCTCGAACCTACTGACTTTGAAAGAGTTGAGTTATATCTTGCTGAATTGAAAACTTTAAATGATAAATTAAATAGTTGTGGTAAAGATTATAAGAAAACTGACACTGCTTTTATTATTATTGTAGAATGTAAAATGCCATCTTGTTTTGATATGTTCATCCAAACTAGGAATAGAGCTCTAGAATTGTCTAAAAGTACTACGACGCAAACTTTTGAAGATTTTTGTAAAGGATTGATCAATGAGCAAGAAAGGCTAATTGTTTCAGGACAACTCACACCTAATAAAGCTCTAATTGCACTTAATAAGCATCATAACAAAAGTTTTAATAAATCTAAAGGTTCTAATCCTTCTAATACTAATTCTGGACATGCTTCTAGTGGAAATAGTAAACAGAAGAAAGTATATGATCCTTGTAAACATTGTGGTAAAACTAACCATCCTGAAAAGAATTGTTTTAAAGCAAAACGTTTAATGGCTAAAGCTAAAAAGAAAACTTCTCATGACTCTCAAGTAGTTTTATGTGCATCTGTTGTTTTGCCTAGTAATTATTCTTCTAACGTGGAATGGATAATGGATTCTGGTGCATCTAAACATATGATTGGTGATGCTTCTTTATTTACTTCTTATGATTGTAGAGGTTATATTGTTCCTACTTGTCTCTAACGTTCCTATATAGAAGCATTGACATTTTCAGGGCATTCATATCTTGCATATTAACATCATACTAATAAGAAATGCACCTGTGCTTCAGATTAGTTGCTTGATGACTAAATTTTCATATATTTAAGTGAAATCTTTGGCTCAGTATGTATATGTTGTGGCTGACACTTAATGTGTAAAAGTAACTTCATTTTCCTTAATAAGCAAGTTAATCTTTTATTTGATCATATTATGTTGTCGTTCCTTTATATGATGTTTGCTAATCTTTGGTATATAAGCATTTTCATTTCTGTATGAGCAATTTTCCATTGTTGTCCTCGAATCTTGTGAGAAATTGCTCGAGGATATGACTTGTTATAGATTTACTTTTCTTAGGCATTCATATCCTGTTGTTTTCAATCTGACAAGTTTGTTTTAATCCTATTTAATTGTAATTGATCTAAGAGAAGAGAAGAGAAGAGAGGAGACCATAGTGAGTGTGTGTGTGCAAGAGTACGCGAGAAATATATGTAAGTGTGTTGGTTGTTGATTGAATGAAAAAAGAGCTTCAATTTCTGCATAATTGTTTGTATATGGAATCCCTTCTCTCAATAACCAAAGACATGAATTTACATTCTCGATGTGCATGATTTTATACTCAAATAATCCATGGACGAATTCTCAAAGATAGTGATAAAATTCCGCATAGTGAATTGATTAATCCATTCGACTGTCTCAATCTTAGTCAAAGTCAGTGAAATTCAGTAGATCGATGGTCAAGGTTAAGTTTGGCAATGAAAGAGTGTAGATCCATGACATTAGATCAATATCTACAAACCACAACACATCGACAGTCGAGAAAGAGGCCGCAAAGAATCGACGGTTCAGAAAAAATAAATTGTCGAATCCCAACTTTGGAAGGTGGGAAGGAGGATCCGCAATCTGCATGCGGAAAGGACCATTGCGGCTGTAAATTTTGTGAAAGCTCAGTTACAAAAGTTTGTGAACCTACAATCCACAATTGCAGAAAGGGTCTTGAGAAGGGGGACTTGCAGAAAAGGTATTGCGGAAAAGGCCTCGTGGAAAGGAAGTTGTAGAACAGCAATTGCAAAAAGGCAGAGTTATGGAAGGACTAAGTTGCGGAAAGACAGTATTGTGGAATCAAGTTTGCGGAAAGGGATTTTAGTCAGTATTTCAAGATAAAGAAGAGAACTTTAGGCCTCCTAGATTTCATTTTCCATCATATAGTGAGAGTTTCCATAAAAATTGACTTATAGTTAGAATGACTGTAATGTCCCTGACCCTTCGACCGACGAAGAGGATGCTACCATGGCGTTAACCATCCGGGCTACCAGCCCCATGAACATGTGCATTAATAAAAATTGAAATGCTCGAACATAAAACATGCTAAGATGCATAATCATCACATACACCGCGGAAGCAAACATACATTCATACAAGCATTCAAGATGTTCATCATAATCATTAACAGTAAATAGGATTGCAAAAGTAAAATAGACAAGATTTACTTATCTTATAAAGAACTCGTTCCGCAACCAACTACGTCGCTGCAACGTTCCACCCAACCATAGGCCAGCGTGCTCCTTAATCTCTCAGCAACGCTGCCACCCTCGAGCTGGGCATGATTCTCCAAGGAATAAGGAACAAGCAGGCTTACACATAGCCAAGGATACAAAAAACACAACCAAGCCAACACAGTTGGGTTTATCAGGCCATCCAGGAGCTAGGAAAGGCTAAATGCTAAGCTGGTGAGCTCATTACAAAGCTAGGGACACCTACACCAGAACTAGTCTGACTTCTAAGACACCCACACACACCCAACACAAGGAATTAGTCCCTTCTCTGCTACACAGTCCCTCACACCTTGACTTCCATTCCAATGCTATTCAGGGGTTATGGAGAAGAAAGCCATCCCTCTAGCTCTGTCTGTGTGGTTTCCAAACACACCAGGTTTATCAAGCAACCCAAGCCCCCATCCCTGATCCCAACACAGTCCGAATACCAACCATTGCACACATGCAATCAATCAGCAGTTATAGCTTAGATAAGGAAAATGACCCCTGAGTCATTCTTGGCCCTATCGTGGCCAAAACAACTACCAAGCAAGTTACAGCAGTCTCCAAATGTATCAGCAACACAGTTCACAACGTGGGGAAAACAACAGTCCCTCCTAGACAACGAAACCACCGGGGGAAGAATTACACACACCACATTGGGGAAGAAGATACAGACTCTCAACCTATGCATGAGGAAATTTTACACCAGACCCTGGAAATACAGAGGGAAAACACACCAGATTCCACTCTGTGGAAAGACATGAATGAAAACTGAAAAACGTCTCCCCTCCTGGCTGCGTGAGATCAAACAAAAAAGATGCCTGTGTGTGAGAATGAGCAGACTACCGTCCCTGCATGAGGATGAACAGACAATGGAGAGAATGCATAGAAGTGAGAATGGGGAGTCCCCTGGAGTGATGGCGGTGGTTGTTTTTACTTGCCAACGTGAGGTCAACCCGTTGGTGGAGTGTGCATGTGGACAAGGACTAATAGTCCTGCCAAACTCCACTCCCAGCCATAATTTCCCCAACTAACAGCAGCAATTTTTAATGGTGGTAGTTGGATAAGACAAGGGAAGGTGACACATGGCTTTTTCCCCATCGGTTCATGGTTTAACAATTCCCCCCCATCCTTGGGAAAATCATGCCCTTTTCATTATGGTTGCAGTGAGCATAGCTGGTTGGGTTCATTTAATTAAAGATGTATATTTACATGATGACAAAACTTGATATGTATGTCACATGCCCCGACATACCATCGGTGAAAATTTCAACCTGAAACATAGCATAACCAATCAATGGTCGGGCCTTGGCCTTTAGCTCCGCACCATGATTAGTTACAATATATACATCATATACATCTAATGCAAAGGGATCAAAACCAGGGTGTTACATCCCCCTCCCCCTTCAATAGCACTGTCCTCGGTACTTTACAAAATTTGAACAAAATGCTACACTGGTACCGCATCAGTGTTCTACAGAATTGAACAAAAATGGATGTGCCAATCGCATGGCATCCTCCAACTCCCATGTAGCCTCTTCAGGTCCGTAGTGCTCCCATTGCACCTTTACCTGCCCTATGGCCCGGTTCCGGAGCATTGTGACCTTCCTGTCGAGGATGTGCATTGGCTCGATTCAGAACTCTCCCTCAGGTTCCACTTGAATCACATCCCAATTTATCACATGGTTAGGATCATGTACATATCTCTTAAGCAAAGAAACATGAAAAACATTATGAGCTCTAGTGCTAGCAAGAAATGCAAGTCTATATGCAACTGGCCCTATTCTTTCAAGCACTTCAAATGGCCCACAATATCTTGGTGACATCTTGGCACAACTTCCAAGCTTTAAGAAACTCTTCTTTGCCCTCACTCTGAGGTAAACATGATCCCCAACCCTGAACTCCCTGTTCACCATATGCTTATCTGCATAGCTTTTATGTCTATCCTGTGCTGCTTTTAGATTCTGCCTGATCTTTACAACCTCTTGCTCCATTTCCTTGAGCAATTATGGTCCAAGCACAATCCTGTTCACTGGGTTATCCCAAGTCACTGGTGTCCTACACCTTCTTCCATACAAAGCTTCATACGGACTCATCCCCAAGGATGCCCACTGTCCATTGTTATAAGCAAACTCTACCAAGTGTAAGTAATCTTCCCACTTGGTCGGTTTGTTCATCACGTACATGCAAAGCATATCTTCAAGAACTTAGTTCACTCTTTCTGTCTACCCATCTGTCTGAGGATGGTAAGCAGTGATGAAGTTTAGCTTTGTACCCAAATCTGCAAACAACCCCTTCCAAAAGTTGGAAGTGAACTTGACATCTCTGTCAGAGACTATTGCCTTCGGTAATCCATGCAATTTGAAAATCTCTTTCATGAATATCTTTGCAATGTCATCCGTCTTATGCGAAGACTTCACCGATATAAAATGTGTTGCCTTAGTCAACTTGTCTACCACAACCATGATGGAATCATGTTGTCTCCAAGTCATCGGCAATCCTGTAATAAAATCCATGGAAATAACTTCCCATTTCCATTCCAAAACTGGAAAAGGCTGCAACAAACCTGCAGGGTGTTGATGCTCAACCTTTACCTGTTGACATTTCATACACCTCGAAATGTACTCAGCCATATCCCTTTTCATTCCTGGCCAAAAGTACTGCTTCCTGGCTGTAGCAATGGTCTTTTGGTATCCTGGGTGACTGGAATACGGAGCTTGATGGATTTCATCCATAACAACTCTCCTCAAACCTTATACATCTGGAATATAAATTCTACCTTTATAAGTGAGAAGTCCATCTTCTTCAAATTTATATCCCTCATACCTCTTCTCAAGACTTTGTTGTTTCAATTTGTCTTTTACTTGCTCATACAATTCATCTCCAGCAGCATGACTAACAATCTGCTGCCTCAAATCTGATTGAAAAATACTAAGAGATGCCACATGCATTTCTTGCATCTTCTTGCTGATTGCATCAGCTACCTTATTCTCCTTTCCCTTTATGTGCTTGATTTCAAAATCAAAGTCATATAGAAATTCCAGCCATCTCGCTTGTCTAGCATTCAGAGTAGGCTGATCAAACAAATACTTCAATCCACATTGATCTATTCTAAGCTCAAATCTCCTACCCATCAAGTAAAGCCTCCACATCTTGAGGGCATGTACCATGGCTGCAAGCTCTAGATCATGAGTGGGATAGTTATTCTCATGTTCCTTCAGCTTTCTTGACTCATAACATATCACGTGGTTGTCCTGCATAAGGACTTCTCCAAGCCCTTGTCCGCATGCATCGGTACACACCACAAAGTCTTTCTCCAGATCTGCAACTTTCAATACTGGTGCACTGGTGAGAAGACTCTTCAACTGCTGGAAGCTTTCTTCACACCTCGATGTCCATTCGAACTTCATCCCCTTCTTTTGCAAAGAAGTGACGGTATGTGCAACTTTGAAGAATCCCTCAATGAACCTCTTGTAGTATCCTGCAAATCCCATAAAAGATCTTACATCCGTCACATTTCTTGCTATAGACCAATTCATAATGGCTTCAATCTTTTCAGGGTGCATAGATATACCCTCCTCTGAGATAATGTGACCCAAATACTGAATTCTATCTCTATAGAAATCACACTTGCTCAGTTTTGCATACAGCTGATGCTCCCTAAGCAATTGCAATGTCAAACTCAAATGCTCTTCATGCTCCACCTCATTCTTAGAATAAACAAGAATGTCATCAAGGAAAACAAGAACAAACTTGTCTAAATACTTGCTAAATACACTATTCATAAGGCACATAAATGTAGCTAGTGTGTTTGTGAGACCAAATGGTACCACTACAAACTCATAATGTCCATACCTTGTCCTGAAGGTTGTCTTATGAATGTCTTCATCCTTGATTCTCACCTAATGGTAACCAGACCTCAAGTCAATCTTGGAAAATACCTTCGCTCCTCTCATTTGATCAAAGAGGTCATCAATCTTGGGCAAAGGATATTTGTTCTTCACAGTAACCTTGTTCAGCTGTCTGTAATCAATACATAATCTGAGTGTACCATCTTTCTTCTTTACAAACAAAACTGGTGCTCCCTAAGGAGACACACTCGGTCGGATATACTTATTTTCCAACAACTCTTGCAGTTGCATCTTCAACTCTAGCATCTCCGGTGTACTCATCCTGTAGGGTGCCTTGGACACTGGTGCTGCTCCTAGCACAAGTTCAATAGTGAAGTCAATGTCCATCTTTGGAGGAAGCCCTGGAATCTCATTAGGAAACACATCCCTAAATTCTTGTAACACCTGATAGTCCTCCAACCTAGGAGTTTCATCTCCTGATGTCTCCAAAATATGAGTTGCATACAACTGGCAACCTTTCCTACAGAACTTCTTTAACTGCATTGCTGAAACCTGTCATACTGAAATCACCTTTGGAATACCTTTCACAAATACTAGGTTCCCTTCTTCATTCATGGATTCGAAAGTCTTATTGTAATAGTCAAGCTTCACCCTGTGAGCTTCTAACCAATCCATTCCAATGAGAACATCATAGGAACCAAGCGGTAGAACATTCAGATCTACACAAGTGACCAATCCATCGATGACCAATGGACATTTCTCCACCACTTCACTAACCTTTCTCTTAGTTCCAGTGGCCAGCTAAACTAACCAAGACTTCCTATGCTTTACCTTCTTAAAAGCACAAATCTCCACTACTCTAGGAGTAATGTAACTATGTGTAGAACCAGGGTCAATCAAAATATAAACAGATTGCTTAACAATCTTACCTGCTACTTCAACCACAATTGACTGATGATCTGCCTGGCAGTCCTTCAGTGCTACATAAATCCTAGGGACTGCCCTTGCTACTTGACCCACAGTTTCTGTTTCTTGAATGTTATAAGCCGGTCTTACACTCTCATTCTTGAGTGGACAATTTATGCGCATGTGGGGTCCTCCACATTTCCTGCATTGAAGTGGTCCTCTATTCTGTTGTGGATCCTTAGGGTTTTCTCCTGTCACTCCAACTGGCTTACTCACATCTTGGGATGGTTGCTTCTGCTGATTCCTGAAGTTAGAAGGTTTGAAACCTTTCTTTCTTTGGTCAAACATCTCATTCTTCTTGTCCTTTCATGCCTTATGGTAATCAGGTTTACCTTTGCTTTGCTCATAACAATACTTAGCCTTCCTTATTGCTTCTTCAATATTTCTAAGTTCATAAAACTCAATTCTATCTTTGTAAGACTGAGGCAATCCACTCAGAAAATGTTGGACCTTCACTTTTTCATCTCTAATGTACCGAACATACCTCAACAGTTCCAAAAACTTATTTGCATATTCTTCCATGGTCCGTTGTCCCAATCTCAGCTCATGGAACTCCTTAATCTTGTCATCATAATACCTGTCAGAGAGGTATTTCTGCTTGAAATATTTCTTGAACTGTTTCCACTTAAGTCTCCTTCCACTGATCATCTTTACTTGCTTGAAGTGTTCCCACCAAATGGATGCTCTTCCATTCAGATTGAATATTGCAACTCTTGCCTTCATGTTTCCTGAATAGTCATGCACTTGAAAGTACTTCTTTATTCCAAGAATCCAAGCTTTAGCCTCTTGTCCAGTCTTTACCTCACCATCAAATGTAGGAGGTTTAGCTTTCTTAAATTCATCCCGAGAGCGATCCCTATGGTGTCTCTTTATTTTTCTTTTATGAGAAGAAGAACTGGAATCCTCGTTGGATTCTTTAGATTCAGACGATCCACTAGAAGTCCTTCTCCTTATCCTAGTGCTGCTCTTACTGCCTTCTGGCCTTGATGTACCCCATCCAAAATCTATCTTTTTCTATAAATCTATCAAACTCTGCAATATGGCAACATTCAACTAATGCTGCTCTTCTTGGGCTTTAACCAAGCTTCTCATGGTGGCTGCAACCTCAGACGGTGTCCCATGGAATCTCCTTCCATTAGACTCTATCTCATCATTCCCATTACAAACATTTTCTCGCATGGCATCTTCTGCTCGCTCGTAAGAATCCCGAGCATCATACCCATCATGGGTTCTCATCACTGAACCACCTCTGGCTTTACCACACTGTTCTCTCTGGAGTATTACTCTTAGAAGTTATCTAAAGTTCTGCAAATGTGTTTGTAGCAAACTGTTAGATGCATAATATTAATATAATTCAAAATTACTTACCTTTTCTTCAGGAAATTCATAAAACAACAATTATGCTAAAACATAGAATTTTCTTTATTTCATATTCAGCTCTGTGACCACAGACAGTCTGCTGAAATCTACTAAAACAGTTAGAATTTGCTGAGAAAATTTCCACTTCGAGAAACCCAAAGTTTCCTTCTCTTCATCGGGTCTCTTCCGCACAAATTTTTCGACGTTTCGGCAGGCAAATTGCCAAACTTCCAATCTACATTGGCGACGTGGAGGACTGTTCACCTATTTCCTTCAGCTATATCGGATCCGCAATTCAACTCTCCGAACCTAATCGGCGATGAAAGCATCCTATGCACTGCATCGGCGGTCGGGTGTCTTGTGCATAGGGTGGTTAGTCGTCTCGACTTCCGCAACGACAGGCCATAAACCTTCTGTGTCTTCCACGGCTGCAAGCCTATCTCAGAAGGACTAACCCTCTGCACATCGATGATCCAAGTCATTGTACTTCCTGTCGTTGTAGCAATCCAAATAGCAACTTACCTCCTCTATGTCGGCGATTGGCTATGTTATTGCGTCGGACGATTAGTCTTCTAGGCAGCTGCAACGGCGGAAAGTGATCTCACTGCGGGTTCTGCAGATATTATCGACTGTCGAACCTACTAACCATCAGGTGGATAGTGTCCTAGACTGCCACAATGACAGAAAGTGTTCTTACTTCAGTTTCCATGGGCAAACGTCTAGACTTCCGATTGACGAGTTACTCGTCTAATTCCTTTCATCGCATTGGGCCTGCAATGGTCTATTATCCCGCACATGTTCGGCAATAGCATAACCTATTAGTCACCCAGGCTTTCGCAATGGTGGCCAATAATCTACTTAAGTTTTCTGCAGCCGTAAGTCTATCGGCGGTCGGAAGCACTATTTGCTACAGCGTCGGAGGGCTAGTTGACTAAGCAACCGCAATGGCGAGTCACCTTCCTTGAACTTTTTCTGATAAGCAATCCGATCCACTAACATTTCCTAATGGTCAATGATCTCGTGCCTAAGAGAAAATTTGAATTTTCCCGCTTGCCTTGTCTTCCGCGGCATCGGCTCTCCCATCTTCTATTCATCGGCTGTCGGAAGTACTAATCACTGCGGCATCAGCGGTTGAAGCCTCTATCCGTCGGAGGATAGTTCACTAGCTAGCCACAATGGCGGATGTTCAATCCACTAGCTTCTACCGATCCAAACAACTAACCGTCGTCGATCACCGATGGCCTCAACACTTAGACAATTTTTGAAAATTTCTTCTTCTGTCAGTGAAAAATTTCTCTATCTTTCGCTAACTTTGTCGGCTCCATAATCCACTAACACCTCAGCATCGGCGAGTGGAAGACTAAAGCATCAGCAGGTTAGTTCGTTCAGCAGCCACAACGGCAGCTCATCATCTTTGATCCTTTCCCGATCAGCAATCCAATCCTCTAATGCTTTCTGATCGGCGAACTGATTTTGACTGGCATCGGCAGTTGGAGCTTCTCCCCGTCGGAATACTAGTGCTCTAGGCTTCCGCAACGGCGAAAACATGAAACATTATCTTCTTCCGATAGCTGACGATTTCGGGCCTTAGAAAAAATTTTAAACTTTCTTTACGACGTCGGTGGTCAGAGGCCTTACCCGTTGGGAGCATTGTGGTCTAGCCATCCACAACGGTGGGGGCTCGATCAACTATTTTTCACTGACGTCCATCGATGGTCTGAACAACAAACTTTCATTGGCGCCGAAAGTCAATATCAGGCGTTTCTTCCACTACATCGAGCTGGTGTTTCGGTGGTCTTCAACTGATCTTTGCCGAAATTGCAGCTCCCACATCCACTAATTTTCACCGACGGCCAACGAAAACTTAGAATATTTTCCACAATTTTCTTCCAACTGTCCTCCAATGAGTGTGCTTCCGCCTAGCTCTCTGCTGCATCGGAAGTCCGTCCCACTAAGTTTTCCGATGAACCGACAGTTCAAACACTTAGACAAATTTTGTGAATTTTCCAGTCATTCATTGATTTCTTCTGGGCAGAAGGCAACATGCCTCTATGAACTGGTTAGTCATGGCCCATAGAGGCCCATGTTGCAACCTGCAGGCTCTGATACCACACTGTAACGTCCCCAACACTCCGACCGGCGAAGAGGATGCTACCATGGCATTAACCATCCGGGCTACCAGCCCCATGAACATGTGCATTAATAAAAATTGAAATGCTTAAACATAAAACATGCTAAGATGCATAATCATCACATACACAAGGGAAGCAAACATACATTCATACAAGCATTCAACATGTTCATCATAATCATTAACAGTAAATAGGATTGCAGAAGTAAAATAGACAAGATTTACTTATCTTATAAAGAACTCATTCTGCAACCAACTACATCACTGCAACGTTCCACCCAACCATAGGCCAACATGCTCCTTAATCTCTCAGCAACGTTGCCACCCCCGAGCTGGGCATTATTCTCCAAGGAATAAGGAACAAGCAGGCTTACACATAGCCAAGGATACACAAAACACAGCCAAGCCAACAAAGTTGGGTTTATCAGGCCATCCAAGGGCTGGGAAAGGCCAAATGCTAAGCTAGTGAGCTCATTACAGAGGTAGGGACACCTACACTAGAACTAGCCTGACTTCTAAGACACCCACACACACCCAACACAAGGACTCAATCCCTTCTCTGCTACACAGTCCCTCAGGCCCTGACTTCCCTTCCAGTTCTATTTAGGGGTTGTGGAGAAGAAAGCCAGCCCTTTAGCTCTGTCTGTGTGGTTTCCAAACACACCAAGTTTATCAAGCAACCCAAGCCCCCATCCCTGCTCCCAACACAGTCCGAAGACCAACCATTGCATGCATGCAATCAATCAGTAGTTACAACTTAGACAGGGAAAACGACTCCCAAGCAACTTACAGCAGACTCCAAACGTATCTGCAACACAGTTCACAACGTGGGGAAAACAATAGTCTCTCATGGACAACGAAGCCACTAGGGGAAAACTTACACAGACCACACTGGGGAAGAAGATACAGACTCTCAACCTGTGCATGAGGAAATTTTACACTAGACCCCAAAAATACAGAGGGAAAACACACTAGATTCCACTCTGTGGAAAAATGTGAATGACAACCGAAAAAGGGCTCCCCTTCTGGCTGCGTGAGATCAAACAAAAAAGATGCCTATGCGTGAGAATGAGCAGACTACCGTCCCTGCATGAGGATGAACAGACAATGTAGAGAATGCGTAGTAGTGAGAATGGGGAGTCCCCTAGAGTGATGGCGGTGGTTGTTTTTGCTTGCCAACGTGAGGTCAACCCGCTGGTGGAGTGTGTGTGTGGACAAGGACTGAGAGTCCTGCCGCACTCCACTCCCAACCATAATTGCCCCAACTAACAGCAGCAATTTTTAATGGTGGTATTTGGATAAGACAAGGGAAGGTGACACATGGGTTTTTCCCCATTGGTTCATGGTTTAACAATTCCCCCCCCCCCCTTATCCTTGGGAAAATCATGCCCTTTTCATTATGGTTGTAGTGAGCATAACTGGTTGGGTTCATTTAATTAAAGATGTATATTTACATGATGACAAAACTTGATATGTATGTTGCATGCCCCGATATACCATCAGTGACAATTTCATCCCGAAACATAGCATAACCAATCAATGGTGGGGGCTTGGCCTTTAGCTCCGCACCATGATTATTTACAATATATACATCATATACATCTAATGCAACGGGGTCAAAACCAAGATGTTACAGTGACTATCACATCAAGAATAGCGATTGAAAAGTTTAATGAAAAATGTTTTGAGATTTGGAAGCTTAAAATGTTCTTATTTTTGGAAAGTGTCAACGCTGGGTATAAGGGAATCACCACTAACTATACAAGAGAAACAAGGGCTAGTTGCTAATTGCATAAAAGTGCATTGCAGGCTCTGCAACAGATCAGAGTCCTATCACCAAAGTCACAACTGAACTAGAAGCAAGCATGTGAACTTTTACAGCCTAGTATTTATTTTAAATTCTAACTTAACTAAATAAAATTAGGAATTCTCCACTTCTTGCTATACTAATTAAGAAAATTTGTATGTATGTGTGCAGTCTCCGAGGAGACACTGCTGTGATGTTCTACCATCTTCCTTGAATAACAACCTGGAGATTAGGTCAAAGTAGGTCAAAGACACAATGATCAACACTTATCAAACTAGTTTTCAAATAAAACATATATTTTGATCAAAGAAATCACTCATAAGATCTATTACTTACATGTCAACTTCTCATTCAATACTACACTTTACAACAGTTAAGATAAACACCAAGATCTATGCTAACAATATCCAAGATAATCATCAAGATCACATCAAGATATATGCCAACATAACCATCACCATATCCTACAAACATATTCAATTAATTCAAAGAGATATACCAATATAGATGCTCACATACTAAGTTCAAAGATGAACTCTATCCATGAGAGACATGTGCCATCACAAGAGAAACCCAGAAGAATGAACCATAACTTTTTGAAGATCACAATATTAAGAAACAATATACAAACCAAAATAAACTCTATATCATGTCATCACATATCCCTCGTAACAATGTTTCCAACAAGCCAAGAATTTTGTAATTATGATTATGTATGAGAAAGTTATGTCAATTTTAGTGAAGATGCCCAAAAATTTCTCCTCCACAAAATTTCGCACTTTTCTCCAAGAGTTGCGAAATACCAAAGAGAGGATTGATTATTGAAGAAATTAAATGTTTGATATTCTATTTATATATGTCATGGAGGAAATTTAGTACCTCAAACTGAGCCGACATGCAATTCAAAATTACAAATAATTAAATTCTCTTTTGTTTGGTTGGCTCACCCAAAAATGTGGGGTACACCAACTTCAAAATTCCATATCTCTTCAACCGTAAGGAGTTAGAATATGCTCCACATATCAACGAAAATTGCTTGATGAGTACTATCTCCCTATGATGTGTTTATTTTAAAATTCTTGGTCTAATACCCTTAAATTATTTAATTTGTTCAGGACTCCAAAGATTCCACAGATAAAGGTGCCAAAGACCATGTTACCTTATGCATAAGTTCCAAGGTCAAAGGATTCAATGGACATCATCAAAGGAATGAGGGATTCAATGGTATTCACATCCATATACTTCACATCAACAAGGAGGAGGGCTCCATCATATGCTCATCATATCAAGGGTGTCAAGGACCCCAACACCACCAATCAAGTGGGAACAAATACTTTTTCAAGAATATCATCATCATATTCAAGGTCTCCATATAATTAAAAACATATCCAATGGTTCCACTATATATCTTAATCACCATAAGACTACCAACACCCCAAAATTTTGTACACTATTGTGGTGTTCTTAGCCACACATTCTGCTGTATCGACCATCATAAGGTATCTGTACACTAGTGTGGATGTTATATCAGAGTTCTTCTGCTATCATGTATGGTTGTTATGATTCTTGTGGTGATCTGGGAATCTTGTGATTGGATTCCGTCACATGTTCTCAGAATTTTATTGTTGGTTCTTTCATCGTACAACCTGGTTCGTGTGCACTTTCATGATTCAGTGAGAAGCGGTTGTTCATCGTCAAATTCCATCAGCGGAAGTGTTCTTCTTATTTGCAGCTTTGGTTCTTCTGGAAGTTATCATCAAGGGGGAGCAGTAATGACTCCTTTCTTCCTTAGTGTTAGTGTGGGCTCTTCTCCCAGCCATTATTAAGGGGGAGTGTTGGAATATATTATATTCCTTGGAAGGTAATAATGTATTTGTATTATCTCGGAAGTTGTCTACAATCTTATGTAAAAGAGTAATACATTTAACCCATAGTTATATGTTGTTGTATTTACTTGTGTAGAGTATTTGTCCACGGTATTGTATTATGAGATGTTATTTTGGAGAATTAAATTATCCCACATGCAACATGTGAGATTAATTCCTCCTCATCTCTTAGTATATAATAGGGTCAAGTGAGTCTCTACATAATCATGTATTCTTGATGTAGTAGTGGTACTATTGTGACACTGTTGTACATCATCTATATTCTTTGGGGTATTTCTGCTTTGCTCTCTTATAAGATTGGAGAAGACATTCTGGATATAATAGAAGACTACCTTCCCATGGATGTAACCCATTAGGGTGAACCACATATATCGATGTTCTCTTGTCCTTTTCTTTTCATGTTCTTATCGTTTATGATATGTTGTTGGTTGCTTAGATAGGTTAACTAGTTTATCTTGACTCTATTATTCTAACAGGTGCCTCAAACATTTCATTTACCCAAATTGGTTTCTTTGTGTGCCCTAAAATACTCTCCAAACAAACAAGCTATCATGTCTGAAATAGTCACAAAATTGTGTGTCCAATAACAGTTGAAACCATCAATTTGATGTTAGGGTTCCCTAATTGTGAATCACAAGACGCTGAAATTTCTCAAGAAGAGGTTTTGATAACTAAATTTCAATCATTTAATGGGGAAGAACAACTTGAATTAATGAATAGTATTTTAAAACCTGAATCCTCAATTCCAAGTCAACCATTACCCTATCCATTTGGAGTATTTATAGAACAAGCTCAGTCTGATATCTCAATGGTATGCCAAGTCCTGTGTTTAGACAATGATAGGGAAGTTTCTGAAGCAGTCTTAAGTTTTTTGTTTAGTTTGAGTCCTTTCTCAAACCCTCCAATGACCAATTATGGATTTTCCTAGTTCATTGTTGAAAATATCCATCTACAATTGAAGGGTTTTACTATTTTTAAGTATTTCAAGTATCAGCCTTATTTGGTACACTTATTTAGCTTCTACAATGTTAAGGAGCTTAAAGAGATACAACTGGACAATGTATATGAGTCTGTAAAGGTAAAATAAGTAGTGCATTGGACTCCTATTATTAGAAAGATGGAGGCTAGTGATTTTGTACAATTTGTAAATATGATTATGCAGAAGGTTTATTTCCTATTATATGAGTCTACTCCTCCTAAAATAAGTTCATAGCTAAAAGACCTTATGTAGTTAGATCCAGAATCTAAATTTGGAGATTGGTTCTTGTATGATAATTACATTGTGCTAAGAGTATAAGGTTCACAGGCTAGGCCATATCAACTGCCATCCTTTTTAACTCCTAAAATATATGCTTTGGAGTTTATTAAAAAGTAGCATGATTCTAATCAAAGACATTCCACTGGGATAAACATGAAGACTAAATTTAGACTCCTTAAGAAAGTTGTGCCATTTATAGTGAATGACAGGTTAGATAAACCAATTTTAGCGAAGTTGTTGAGCTATTACAAATTTCCATTAGACATGGAACTTAATTATGAACCACATCATATTATTTCACAAAAAATAAGGGAACATAATTATCCATCTTGTGATCATTAGAAAAATCCAGAGTTGGAACAAATTGCCAATTTAAAATATTTGGAAGAGGTGAAATAGAAACTCCAAGCAAGTGACACACCAACCAAACCAGTACAAGGAAATCTACAGCAAGTAGTCGATATCCCTTCAAAACAAGTTATTGTTCTAATGAGGCCGATACATAATGTATCATCAAATGTGGAGGGAGAAGAACATCCAGGAAGGAGAAAATAAAAGTAAGTGCAAGTTCAGAGTTATATCATTGGATGTGGAGGGAGAATGACATCTAGAGAAGGAGAAAATGAAAGTAAGTGCAAGTCGAGAATTGGTGCTAGTTGAAGAAAGTAATAAATCTTCAACTAGTGAAACTTTGTTTTCAATTGATTATTTCGCAACAACAAGGACTGAAGGAGGCTTGGAATCTAGAGGAATGAGGAAACCAAGCATAGTTTATGAATATGTTAAGATTAAGAAGTAGTTCTTGAAGTATAAGTAGGAATTGTTTTCACGAGTCAAGGACAAAGGAACAAAGCAATTGATTCTCATTTTAGCTGTAGATCATAAAGAAAAAACATTCAAAATGGCAGGGTTGGCGCCTAGAGTTGGAAATGTGAAATCGATAGATGACTTAAAAGCTTCTCAAAATAATTTAAGGATTGATCAAATTAATGTAGTAGATAAATTTGAACAACATAGGCAAACTAGAGAATGGTTAGGCACATATCTTTTACAAACTACTATTAGTAGGGATAAATTAAAGAATGTGATGGAAAAGTTCAAAGGACAATTGAAGCAGGAGAGAGATGAACATAGGGCGTCATAGCTGAGAATTAGAGAGATTCAAAAGAAAACATTTTTTAGGTGTTGATCCCTATGATCCTGTTGAGGCCTGGAAAATTGCAGGCGACAACAGCAAGGGATTCTCCCCAGTAAACATTCCCAACTAGCCCGTTACTGTTTGGTATGGGGAATCCGTTCGGTTTGCGGTCCGGCTACCGTAGGTCAAGTAACCAAAATAAAGGGTTTTACCGGTTACGGCTCAGTCCACCGTGTATCTTTTTTAGTTTTTTAGTTTTTTAGTATGATATGCAAGTGCCTATCTAAGAATGCAGATTAATAGAGAATACGAGGAATGGTCACAATGTGATGCCCAGGTTCTTACCTCTTATCTTAACTCTATCGCATCTAAATCACACACAGCAAGAAAACTAAAACTAACTTAACTAAACTGTCCCTAGGGAGTGAGATTATCATTTAATGAGTAATGTATTAATGTTCATGCATTAAGAAAAATCACAGGTAGTTGTTCTTTATTTCAAAACATATAAACATGAATAGGTAGATGAACAACAAGATAGCTCATTGTTTATGAAAAGAATTCATTACTCATGGTGGAAATTCCATAAAATAAACTAGAGAGCATTCATACAAGAACATAGGTTCAACAAGTTAGAACGATCTCACAGTTAATGGACAAAAGTTGAAAATGAAATAGTTCCCCTTTAACAACATCCATTGCACAGCATTTGAACATTCCACCAAAGCTTTCTCCAGCAGGAAAAATTGTAATTATCTATTGCAAAAGGAAATAGTTCTTCTTACAACATGTTCTCACAAGTCTAACTGGGAAAATTTCCTTTCCTCTATCTAGCTCTCCTATACTTATACTACAAGCCAAACTCTTGGATTGCCCCTCGATGACCTTTGGGCTCCCCCAACCATTTAATCTCACAATTTTGTCTTTTGTGAGTGCTCATGATTCATACAAACGTTACATTTCAAACTAAGATTTAAAAGCACATTTATAAAAAGGACCAGCTTGGTAACTGACGAAATCTTCCTCAAGCCTAGGCCTTTGCTGCTATCGATCTATCTGAGATCTCAAACCTTTAATTTATTCTTCTCTATTTCTTCATTTTCTTTCTCTTCCTTCCCTGCTGCCTCATTTTTTTTGCTTAGTCTTCTAGACATATCTTCTCTGTAGCAGCCATCACCTTGTCATGAACAACCAGTTCTTAGATCACTTAGCTTTTGACAAAGTAACTCAAACTGTATTAATACATGCATTCTGTAAAATGAGCTATAAACAATATTAATGCATGAAAAGAAAAATGATAAGGAAAAGAAAATCCTGCACACTGGGTTCAGAAAACTTCTAAGCCTGCTGTCCCACTAAAACCACAGTCCCAACAGAACAGATTCTTCATCTAAAACCAAACCGCAACTGAACTAACTAGAAACCCTACGAAAGAAGCATGAATCTAGACAATCCAACCGCCACCTCTCAAACACAAAACCCCAAACTGCACTCTTCACTTCAGAAAAAACCTCGACTCAACCAGCACCCATGGGAAAACTCTGCCATCGCAAAAAATAGAGTAACAACACAACAAACGGCAAGAAAACCCTACCGACAGTTGGAAGCAAAAACACTAAGCATCGAATGATCAGTTCGCTAAGAAGCCGCAGTGGCAGGCGACAGACAAAGTATGGGCTCCGCGGCCAAATAAAATGCTGGCAAAATGAACACTAGAGACAGGAGCATCGGACATTGGAACAACTATAGCATCGAATGGTTAGTTCGCTACAGGGCCGCAACGACGGAGAATAATCAGGCTAAGGGATCCGTGGCAAATAAAACAAATCGGCAAAAACCATAACAAACCATCGACGAGTAGATCTTATAATCAAGGATGTTAGTTGATCCAGAATTATGATGCTCTCCATTCAACCAAAAGTGTGCTTCTTTTATTGAAAACAATCAAAATATAAACTAAAAACAAACAGACATAAAATAAATAAAAAATAAACAACCAAGCAATCAGTTTATTTATGTACAAAACAAAAACAAAAAATAAGGTTTGAGAACTAAACCATTAACTGGTAAGTTCTCTTCCCACCCCTGTAAAGCTTGCAATTTGTAGGTTGAGGGGCCAAGTTTTGATGCAATCTGAAAAGAGCCTACCCATAACTATTGAAACTTCATGTGCTTCCCTTCTCATCATGTGGGTGATCCCACTTAAGAACCAGGTCTCCCACTTCAAATTCCTTTGCTCCAGCTTTGTGCTTATCAAACCGCCTTTTCACTACTTCTTGTTCTTGCTTAAAACATTCTTTGGCCCTGGGTCTAGACTCTTCCGCCTTCAAAAGATTATAGATTCTAATTTGTAGGATTTCATTATCTGTGCCTCTAGACTCTTGGGCTATTATGGAAGATGGTAGCATAATGTTAGGAGGAAGTATAGCCTCTTTCCCATAAACAAGGTTATATGGTGACACACCTGAGGAATTATTGGGTGTGACCCTATCAGCCCAAAGAGAGTTCGGTAGTGTTAAATGCCAACTTCTCTGGTTTTCTATCATAGTCTTTTTTAAGATCCTAATCAGATTCTTGTTTGTAGATTCTGCCAAACCATTCCCTTAGGGGTAGTAGTTGACAGAATAATGCAACTTAATTCCTTTTTCATGAGCAAATGCAGTTAATCTAATAGAAGAAAAATAAGTAGCATTATCGAAAACCAGGGAAATTGGAACGTCAAACCTGGTCATAATATGGTCTTGCAAGAAATCCATGACCACATCTTCATTGACCTTATGTAGTGGAATGGCCTCGACCCATCTAGTGAAGTAGTCAGTTGCCATTAAAATATATTTGTGCTGCAAGGAAGAATTTGGTTTTATTTCTCCAATGATATCAATTCCCCACTGCTCAAATGGTTCTGTTATCATCACAGGCTTCAATGGTCCTGTTGATTTGTCTTGTCTTCCCCCACACCTCTAGCAAATATCACACTTTCTAACATGGGCATGAGCATCCTTGAACAGCGTGGGCCAATAGTATCCGGCTCTGAGAATCTTGTGGGCTGTCGTATCTCCAGAAAAATGGCCTCCAACGGGCCATCATGTAACTCTGTTATGACCTTTTTTGCGTCTTCTTTCTCTAAGCATCTGAGAAGGACTCCATCATAATTCTTCCTAAATAAAATTCCATCAATGATCTAATATGCAGCTGATTTAAGGCGCAACGCTCTTCGCTGTTTAGAATTCCAATGTTCTGGCAACAATACTTCCTGAAGGTAATGAACAAGGTCTCGGTACCAGGAATCTGGAGCTGTGAAAAGAGGACATACATCCATTATATGTAATTCAGCTTCATTTTTCCAATCATTTTCTTCATTGTTTTTACCTTCAACCATTAATTTGCACAGTCCTTGTCCTTTAACTATGCACGTTGGTTTGAATTCGAGGTCATATTCTTGTAAAGCTGTTACCCAGTTGCCTCTTCTTTATCCTAATTCCTTTTGTACGAAAAGAGACCTCACAGCTGGGTGTGGAACTATTACCTTTGTCCGGTTCTTAAGTATGTACGACCACTTTGAAGACTGCATAAGCTTGTTTATCTACCACTGGGTAATTCAATTTGGCCCCCTACAGACCAGTGCTCATAAATGATATGGGGAACTCATCTCCCCATCTTCCTTCTAAGCAAGCACCGTTGCTAGTGAACCGTCAGAAGCGAAAGTGTACAAAATAAAATCCCTCTCAAAATATGGACTTTTGAGAGAGGGTGCATGAACAATAGATGTCTTTATTTTACTGAATGCATTCTTCTCTACATCAATCCAATTGAATTGTACACTTTGTTTCACCATTTGTTGCAAAGGTTTAACAATTTGAGCGAAATCTGGCACAAACCTTCGAACGAAATTTATTGTCCCCATGAATGATTGCATCCCTTTTTTGTTATGGGGTAAGGGGATCTGTTCAATAGCTCTGATCCTTTCTGGGTCTATGGAGATCCCCTTTTTAGAAACCACGTGACCCAATAGATTTCCTTCTATAACGGCAAACACACATTTCCTTGGATTCAGTGAGATGTCATATTTTCGACAACGCTCGAAAATTTGTTTTAAATGGAAAGCGTGTTCTTCTCTCTTCTTTGAAAATATCGTCACATCGTCGAGATACACTACAACACTACGGCCAATTAGACCGCGGAAATCTATATCCATATCCCTTTGGAAAGTAGCTCTAGCATTAATGAGACCGAAGGGCATCCTTCTGTAAGCAAAAGTTCCCCAATTTGTTCTGAATGTAGTCTCAAGTCTGTCTTCTTCAGCTACTAACACTTGATTGTAGCCAGAGAATCCATCTAATAACGAAAATAACTTTGAACCCGAAACCGTCTGCAATATTTGTTCCATGGGCAGGACTAGATAGTTGTCTTTGTCTGAAGCGCGATTTAGGTTTCTGAAATCCACACATAGTATAATTTATCCAGATTTCTTCCTTACTAGTACCAAATTTGAAACCCATTCTAAGTGTCTAACTTTGAATATAATTTTTTTATTCAATAATTTCTTCACTTCACTCTGAATTAATGGCTCCAGTTTTGGATGCATCTTCCTCAAAGGTTGTTGATAAGGCTTGACTCCAGATCTAATAGGAATGATGTGTTGTATAATATTGGTATCATATTTTTTAAGTTCTTCATATGTCTAGGCAAATACATCTTTGTACTATTTGAACAAACTAATGAACTTATTTCTCTCACCCGAGGAGCAACACTTTCCTGAATTTACATATTTGGGTTTAACTTCAGTTCCCAAATTTATCAGCTCGAATTGTAAAGACGAGCTATGAGTCTTGACATTTGTTGGTCTTCTAAACTTGCTGTCTAAATCAAACATCTGCTCTAAAGTCCTGACCCCTTTAGGAATGAAGTTGTCAAATTTTAACTCAGCTTGGTGTTCTTCATCATCAATAATTTCCCCTTTGAAAGTTTCTTCATTCATTAAACATTCCAAGATTTGTTGATCATCATCAAAAAATCGTAGGTTAGTAATCATGTCTAGAACCGAAGGCCTAAAAAGTAATTCAATAGAACACTTGTTATTTATAGGCACAAGCCTTGCAACCGAGGTAGCTAACAAGTCAGCTGCTACATTCTTAAGTCTAGGAATGGATAAAATATTAAATGCATAAGAATTTGTCAGCAAATCCCATACTTCATTCTGATAAGCTTTTAAATGAGGTGAGATGCAATGTATATGTTTTCGAATCTGTTTTACAATTATTTTAGAATCCCCATATACTTTCAGATTTTCTACTTTCAATTCGATTGCTTTTCTTAGTCCTTGAACTAATGCTTCATATTCAGCTATGTTATTGGTACATTCAAACTCTAATCTACATGAAAGAAAATGTTTATTCTTCTTTGGATCAATCAGAACACAACCAGCTCCCGATCCTTCCAAAGTTTTAGATCCATAAAAAAAAAGCGTCCAAAAACTATCTACTTCTATTGTACTTGAATCAACAACTACATATGAAACTAATTCTACTATTTTACAATCAAATTCATCAGCCCATGAAAACCGAAGGAGATCGGGCTGTGTGTCTGGTGTGCTGCTAATTATTTCCGCTTGGTAGTTTCTAGGTTCTAGTTCAATGAAGTAATTCCCCAATACATAATTCACTGGTTTATTCTTACCCTCCAGCTGAGTAACATTGTGCTTCATGTGGGGCTCTCTTAATACTTTAATTTGATTGGGACTTCCCTTATAAGGCAACCACATATGTGACCAATCTGAAGCAAAATACCCATTTAGCTTTGCTAACCAATCCCGACTCAAAACAAGTCCATAAGCTTCAGGCATGTCTGCTACTACAATATCTATGAACTGACATACCTTTTCATTTGAAGATAGTTGAATCAAAACATCCTCCATTTCCCCAATTACCTTCACATTTGTTCTGTCTAACCGAATAACTTTCCAGGTCGATGGTTTAGGCTGTCCATTTATATTTTTGCAGACTGAAAGCGGCATAACATTTACTGATTCCTCTGAGTCCACTAAATATTTGTGTACGTTATGGTTGAAAATTTCAAAAGTCAGGAGAAATGGTGGAGTTTTGCATTTAGGCTTACCTCCCACACTTGCTTCACCAATTTCCTCTTCTTCCAGTTGATTGTCAATGGGAAGCTTTTCTTCAGGAATCTCAAGTGTTTTTAACAATCTTTCTTTCTACTAAGGCACATTACACATTTCAAACAACGAGATATTTGCCTTATCCCTCTTAATATCTTCCACAATGTCATATTCCATCTTATGCTCTTTGAGATTCTTTTTTACATCATCAGTCTTCTCTTCAATGGGCTTGAAAGGCATGTTGATTTGCTTTGGATCCTGACTCGTAATGGTGAATTCAGGTATTTTATCAGCTGTGGTGCTTTTCTGAATTTTCTTTACGTTCTCTTGAAGTCTCTTAATTTTCAGGATTACTGATCTGTCTTTACTTAACAAGCCTTGACTTCTTGTTGTCACATTTGTTTCTGTTGTTTCTTCCTCTTCTGTATCAAAAAGTGAGACACAGTCCCACAAAACTAGAGCATCATCCTCTTGTTTTTATGTGGGTTTACTATTCTTTTCTTCTTCATTATCAGATTCTGTTAATTTAGAGTCCAATAGCTGATTCATAACTAATGTCATCGAATTTATCCATTGAGGGCAATTTTTTTCAAAATGGGGTTGTTGATGAAAAGTGCAAAAGTTATCCATACCTACCTCTGTCAAGTTCATTGTTGCAGGACTGTGTGGAGGAGGTTTATGTTGATTGTTGTCCTCTGTCCTCTTATAGTAAGGCTTAAAAGATTTCTGAGTTTCATTTTCTTTTTCCAAATCTATTATTCTGTTAGGTAGCTTCTGCATCATTTTTACCATCCCCTCAAAGTCATGTGACTTCTCTTCCTTAGGCTTAGTAAATAATAAGGCTTTATTTCCTAAAGTTTTTTCTCCTGACTGTTTAGGATAGTCTTCTATGCTCTCTCTTTCAGCTTCTACTCTCTCAGCTTCTTCATAAGTTTCTGATAATGTGGGTTTGACTTTCATTTTGGCAAACATGGCCAAAGCAGGCCCTAAACCTGAAGTATAGTATTCGATTAGAACTTTATCAGATGGTTTATCAGTTGCAAAAAAATTCTTAAGATAAGTAGCAAACCTTTGGGTGAAACTATGCACTTTCTCTTTTCTTTCTTTCTTTCTTTAAAGCACACAACCCTTTCATTAGAGCTACATGAGTTTTCTGGGCTACATATTTATTTATGAATATCCTTTCAAAAGTGTCCCAGTCTGGGATTGAGTTTGCAGGCAGAGCAAAATACCATGAGGCAGCTACTCCTTTCAGTGTATGTGGAAATAATCTACAGACTACATCTTCATGTTCTCTAGCCCTTAGCGCTTCTATAGCCAAGTAAAAGCTTTGAAAATGATCATCCACTAGAATCTTTTCACTGGGATCAAACTTAGGCAGCATTTTCTCAAAAGCTTGAGGTAAGTCATGCAAAGGAGGTGTTAGGTTTAAAGGTGATCTGGCTTTCCAAGCATGTGGTGGATTTGGTGGGTTAGGTGGTTGATTAGCGTTTACGCCTGCCATGAGTCTGGGTGGAGAGTGAGGTGGTGAATGAACAAGAGTATGAACAGGTGAACAACAAGGTGTGTTTGGGCCCGCTTGATTCAAAGGCTGAACAACTTCCTGCAAGGATTTTTCTACCAATTCTTCCAAATCTCCAACCAAAACTGAGACTTCCAATACAGGGCAGTCTTTTTTCTTATACTCTCTTCTAGGTAAATCAGGGATAATCGGTAATCCTCCAATACTTTTCACATATTCCCTAGTATGTATGTCTTCTCAGATCATTAACTATTTTGTTGTTTACAGAATACAAATGTTTTTTACCTTTCTCTTCAGGAATCGGATTGGGAAATGAACTGCTTTCAAAATTATCACTGGTGGAGTAATTTTGAGGAAATGGGTTTCCTCGGCCAGCCATGCACTGGCGTCCCTCCTTCTAGCACCAAAAATTGTTGAGGCCTAGAAAATCGCAGGCAACAACAGCAAGGGATTCTCCCCAGTAAACGTTCCCAACTAGCCCGCTACTGTTTGGTATGGGGAATCTATCTGGTTTGCGGTCCAGCTACCATAGGTGAAGTGACCAAAATAAATGGTTTTACCGGTTACGGCCCAGTCCACCGTGTATCTTTTTTAGTTTTTTAGTTTTTTAGTATGATATGCAAGTGCCTATCTAAGAATGCAGATTGATAGAGAATACGAGGAGTGGTCACAATGTGATGCGCAGGTTCTTACCTCCCATCTTAACTCTCTCGCATCTAAATCACACACAGCAAGAAAACTAAAACTAACTTAACTAAACTGTCCCTAGGGAGTGAGATTATCATTTAATGAGTAATGTATTATTGTTCATGCATTAATAAAAATCACAAGTAGTTGTTATTTATTTCAAAACACATAAACATGAATAGATAGATGAACAACAAGATGGCTCATTGTTTATGAAAAGCATTCATTACTCATAGTGGAAATTCCATAAAATAAACTAGAGAGCATTCATACAAGAACATAGGTTCAACAAGTTAGAACGATCTCACAGTTAATGGACAAAAGCTGAAAACAAAATAGTTCCCCTTCAACAACATCCATTGCACAGCATTTGAACATTCCACCAAAGCTTTCTCCAACAATAAATATTGTAATTATCTATTGCAAAAGGAAATAGTTCTTCTTACAACATGTTCTCACAAGTCTAACTTGGAAAAATTCCTTTCCTCTATCTAACTCTCCTATACTTATACTACAAGCCAAACTCTTGGACTGCCTCTCGGTGACCTTTGGGCTCCCCCAACCGTTTAATCTCACAATTTTGTCTTTTGTGAGTGCTCATGATTCATACAAACGTTACATTTCAAACTAAGATTTAAAAGCACATTTATAAAAAGGACCAGCTTGGTAACTAATGAAATCTTCCCCAAGCCCAGGCCTTTGCTGCTATCGATCTATCTGAGATCTCAAACCTTTAATTTCTTCTTCTCTGTTTCTTCATTTTAATTCTCTTCCTTCCCTGCTGCCTCATTTTTTCTACTTAGTCTTCTAGACATATCTTCTTTGCAGCAGCCATCACCCTGTCATGAACAACCAGTTCTTAGATCACGTAGCTTTTGACAAAGTAAATCAAACTGTATTAATACATGCATTCTGTAAAATTAGCTATAAACAATATTAATGCATGAAAATAAAAATGATAAGGCAAAGAAAATCCTGCACGCTGGGTCCGAAAAACTTCTAAGCCTGTTGTCCCACTAAAACTACAGTCCCAACAGAACAGATTCTTCATCTAAAACCAAACCGCAACTAAACTAACTAGAAACCCTGCGAAAGAAGCATGAATCTAGACAATGCAACTGCCACCTCTCAAACACCAAACCCCCAAACTCCACTCTTCACTCATAAAAAACCTCGACTCAACTAGAACCCATGGGAAAACTCTACCATCCCAAAAAATAGAGTAATACCACAACAAACGGTGGGAAAACCCTATCGACAGTCGAAAGCAAAAACACTAAGCATTGGATGATCAGTTCACTAAGAAGTCACAACGGCGGGCGACAGACAGAGTATGGGCTCTCTGGCCAAATAAAACGCCAGCGAAATAAACACTAGAGACAGCAGCATCGGACATCGAAATGACTATAGCATCGGATGGTTAGTTCGCTACGGGGCCGCAACGACGGAGAACAATCAGTTTAAGGGATCCGCGGCAAATAAAACAAATCAGTGAAAACCATAATAAACCATCGGCGAGCGGGACAACTATAAGTCAGACGGTTATCCTGCTAAGGAGCCACAACAGTGGATGATGCATGGTATAAAGGTTCTGTCATAATAGAAAACAACGGCGAAAATCAGAACAAATCATGTCGGATGGTTAGTCCGCTCCGGAGCCGCAATGGTGGGAATCAAAAAGACTACGGCTTCCGATCAAAGTTATAAATCACTCCAAGGGTGAAAAGAAAAAGTCATCACAAAGCAAATGTTTGAACTAACAAAGTCACGTAATCGGTGAAAGAAAAACTAACCATTGGCCCATTCGTTATCTGTCCTCCGAAACGGCGACGATATAGAAGGCTGATGCTCCGACCATGATAAAATAAAAACCTGGCATCGGAACGTTCATTGTTTAATCTCCGCAACAGCGGATGCGTAGAGAACTACGACCTTGATTTATTGTTCAAAAGACTTCCGACAACGAAAACAAAATTTCAAGTTCAAGTCCAACAAAAGATAGTGATTCAAACTCCCGAAAATGGCAAACAATTAACCCCAATTTAACCTCATGATCCAAATTTGTAGCAGAAGACAATAAATTTCAGCAATCCAAACAAATATAAGCAAGACAAAATTTAAAAGGAAGGTCCAAAATTTTAAAAATTTTGATAAATAGTTGCAGCTGCAACAGATCCATAGCCTATTCAGTCTCTGATCAAAGAAAAGGATATTGAGATTCAAGTCTTGAAGAAGAGGCTCAATATGCCTAATACCAAACCTGACAAACTGTATAATTGACAGCATTAAAGGAGGGTAGAGACTCAATTTGTCATGAATTGAATAATTATAAAGAACAAGTTTCTCAATCCAAAGAAATAATAAGTTCCCTGGAAAAGGAGAAGGCAAAGTTGTTTCAGGAGAACTAGTTAAAATATTATTGTATTTAAGTGTAAACAAAATTGAAATGAAAACGTTGAAGGAAACCAATGCCCAAAAACAAGAGCATTCTTAATAGCCTGTTAGATGAGAAGAATGACCTTCTTAAAAAACATAGTATGAAAAGGACCAAACATAACAAGCTCTAGATAAACTTAACGTCAAAGTGAGGGGAAAAACACCAATGCAAGGATCCAAACATATTCTATAGGAGAATATTGTAATGGAGGTTACCAATTTTAGAGGTCGTTTGGTTTTTATTCAAGAGAAACATGAATTGGCTACTTCAAACTTGTAGAAATCCAAAGCTATAACCATTGAGCTCAGAAATAACCCTAAGATAACACAGGATGTGATTAGCTTTCTAAACACCATAAAAAAGGAAGAATTGTTGTTGATACGGGTACAAGACATAACATATATTATCATGGCACTAAATAAAGTGATCCTGAATGGGAATTATTAAATATTGTGAATGAAAAGGCAGATCAAATGCTTAAAAGGGTAGTTTGGTGTAAGGAAAAATTTAATGAATTATTTAAGAAAGGTCTACCATCATTATGGAATGAAAAAGGTTCCTTGATTTCTATAAAAGAATATCGTGCCTTGATTTTGAAGAAAAAGAATGATGAATCAAAATTTAAAGATCTATGCAAACCCTTAATTAGGGAAATATTGGTTGACAAACTAACTAAATATTTTGACTTGTTGTCAAACTTGAAAATTGTTTTCCTTAGTATGCCTCCAGTTTCCTATATTTCATATACTGAATTGGATGTCCTTTCTAGAGAAATGGTGAACTTGAATTATCCTATAGGTTCACAATGGGGAAGCATCCAAAAGTTTCCTAGTTCCACACCACCAGCTAGAAGATGATCGAGGATTCTTGCTGATAATCAAAGATATTCTATTCTAGATTTTATGCTTGAAAATAGGATTTACTTCTCAATTTAGTATTTCTCTTTTAAACTAGTTCACTGCAAAGTATATGAAATTTTGTTATAAAAGAAAGAACTTGTAACTATTTGGGAGTTTAAGAGGTAGAGACTTTACCACAATTTTGAAATAGATGTACACAATGGTATTTGAAGCATGTTGATCCGAGATCGTACATTCGACATTTCAATTTGATTTCATTTTCTCTCAGTCACGGCCCTAATATACATGACATCATGTGGTATGCTAATCGTGTTATTGTTGATGTTCAATGTTAGTCATTACTTTGTACTTGGTACATGATATACTAGTTAATAAAAATATGGCAAACAACTATTTGTTTGGGAAACACCATCTCCAATTTTCTGGTTATCAAGGCATGATAACAGATTATACACACCTCAAAAGAAGAATATGAGGAACTTTGAAAACATATATTATCTTATTGTTATCAATATTTTCATGCTTTCATGCTTGCAATTGTACACCTCTTTAGCTGCAAAAGTTGACATGGGTTTAATTGTTTATATATTTGTATAATAGTTTCTTTTGTTTTTGTTTTTGTGTCACATTGGAAACATTCATGATGGTGGAAAAATGGACTCTATGCATTGAAGTGTCATATTATCCAAACCCAGGACAAGAAACCATTGCTTACATTTTATATAATAATTACAAATCAGGTGTTCCAATGAAAAAGGGATGTATGTGAAAGGACTACAAGCAATGAAGTGTATTATATTTCTCTCATTGAAGGTTCACAAACAACTATAAACCATAGAGCCAATGACATAGGTGTATTCACGAACTCTGAACTTGTATTTAACTTAATGAAAGGCACATACTAAGTGAGAAAGGAACATTTAAAACCGATTCATAGGGAAGATATAATCATTGCTTCCCAATTTTATTCCTTCATGATAAATAACCATAGAAATATTGATAGGATGTCTAGTGATCTATTGTTTGGGGCAATGTCAACACTAAAGGGGTGGTTTAAATATGATTTGGCATCAAGTTAGATTCCATCGTGGTTTTTGATGGACATTGTTATAGTTCTCTAATATGTCTATGTTTTCTTGTTATATTTATTTTGGTGCCTCTAATGGTATGATTCTTATGCATATGAGAGCCTCCATTGGCCTTCCTTATTTTGAAACTTGAAACATGTTTAGTATTAAATGTTGTTGAAGTTACTCTTAAATATTTGTTGCAATAAACTTCATATAAAGCACATTTTTTCCATTGAGGAAGGAATGAGGTTGGGTGATCCCTCCATATGACTTATTATCATTGTCAATATTGTATTTGTTATATTCCATTTCAATGAAAGTTTATTGCTACTTAGTATTGTTTAAATCGTTGCACATTGTTGTAGCATATTTGTCATAGTTGAAATGGTGCACATGCGTGCACATTTGGAAGGGCCCCTTCTTTAATTTCCTGCAAATTCAAACCAGTCTTTTGGAAACAACTCCATCATACTACTCTCTTTTTCCCTTAAGATCATATATGCTAGTTGAGCTCCATGAAAAATTGCCAAAATATCAGTTGTACTCATCACACTGACCATATATTGTAACAAGGTGGCAAAAACCATAACAAATGTAGAATGATGTAAATTGAAACCCTTGATATGTTTATAGAAAAACAAATGAAAATCTAGCTTCACCATGTTGATACTGCATAAGCATGTGCTAAAAACTCTATTGTTATTTTCTAAATCACTAAATTTTGTAGATATTGACATACAAAAGGAACATCACTCAATAAGAGATATCAACAAGGTGAAACATATGTGTGGCATCTCTCAATCATTTGTGGATAGAATCACATACTTCACATTAAGTTGCTTCAAGTGTTATTGAATAATGGGGTTGTATTATTGGAGTCATTGAAAAACTAAGGAAACATAACCTAGATCTAACAAAACCTTGCGGTCCTAATCCTAATAAACATTGAAAACTAATGATTTGGATGCCAAAATTGTGAAGTGCACCTTCAATATAAATTCTAATGCACATATTCATATCATGGATAGTAATTCATGCTACATAGAGATAATTTATCTAAAATTAACTTTTTGACACTCATGCATGCAACCTATTTATAAAAATATGGGGATACACGTAACCAAATAACACAGATTTTCATTCAATATACTTATTACATTAATGAAATAACAGAGATTTCCATTCAATATATATATTGCATTAATTATTTTCTCCTTGGAAGAAAACATAATTTTATTATATCCATGGGATTACAAAATTACATTTTGTAGATACATGTAAAACATGTATTTAAAAAAAAGTAAGAACCCGGATTTCCACGGCATAGTCATCATGACATAGACTTTACAAAACATCATATAGATCATACAAAGATGATGCCACAAATAAATTTTGCAAGAGTTCTTATCATTTCGGACCAACTTTTATACGAAAAGACCCAAAAACTGGATCTAATCAAAATCACCATATAAGCCAAGTAAACAAAAAAGGAACTTGCTATAGAAATATGATTTTTAGTCTTGTGTAAGAACTATTACATTAATAATTGTTAAGGAGAGATCCATTGAATAAGATTTGTTATAATTCCATATCATATTGAACTTCAACTTCATCTAAGTCAACATTCAAGTCATGAAGATCTGAATTTGTATCCAATCCTCTAGAATCATTACAAGGATTATACAACATCTGCAACATCTAGTGCTAAGTCATCATCGATATAGTCATGATTGTCGAGATGTGGGTCAATGATTGTATGGTCAACTTTATCCCTACCTTCATCTAAGTATATGTCTTCTTCCATCTCTCCAGTTACGTCTTCTTCTTCTTGATCATGAACATCATGATCTCCAGGAAAAATATACTTTACGAGTCATCCTCTTAGATCAAATCCAACAACAAATGACCATCCTACTCACATTGACTTGGAAGTACATAAGGCTCTGTATTTGGCTCGTACCTATTAATATTAATCATGGTAAATCCATTTTCATGATCAATAACCATCTGTTTATCACCTTACATCAATAATTTGTACCACCTCACCTTAAAGAGAACCACTTTGAAGTATTTAAAGTCTATATCCAATATGTCTTCCAAATATCCATAGTACCTCAAATTCGATGTGACTAGACATCTAACACCCCTGTGGGAAATATTAGTAACTTGGAAAATTTTAGTTATACCACTATCATATGTTTTCCTCCTGTCACCCAATTGTTTGGTGCAATACTTTCTTCCATTGCACCACATAGCCTTATGATGTTTCACCTACATGTTCAACATGTTATAAATGGATTGTCAAGAATTGGTAACTATATGTAGTAGCAAGTCATATTATTAATTAATATGGCTTGTATATGTTGATTGGCATATATAAACCATGGACACACATTTAAAAGTGGTTGATATGTGTTGATCAATGTATATACAACGTATATGAAAACATACACCTTTGCCACAGGACAAGGAACAAACAACAAGGAAAAATTATCAGATTTATGGTCAGTCCTTCGAATAGCAACGGATAATCATGTTCGAAACCTTCAGCTCTTTGGTGACTCTAAAATGAAGATAGATTGGGCAAATGGACAGCTGCAAATAAATGCACCTCATCTTCAGCGTTTGCTAAGAGCAATCAGATATCAAATGCAAAATTTCAATACAATATCCTTTTAGAATATTTACAGAGAACTAAATGTTGATGTAGACAAATTGTCCAAAGAGGCATTATTGCTACCTCCAGGGTTAATGGAGGTAAAAGAATATGCAGAAAATATTTTGGTCAATCAATATGTAAGGTTATGAACCTACAAAATTTATGGGATACTTTTTGGTGGGACTCGAAAGAGAAAATTTTGAACCATCTAGGTAAGTGCATGCTTTTTTGGTGATTTATGTATGTCGTGCGATAATTTATCAATGCCTTTGTTGGCGAGTTAAAGACCGATTGGGACTTCTTTATGTAAGCCTCAAAAGGGCAGTCCATGTTTATTCAATGAGAATAAAGCGATTTTTTTCCTTGGAAAAGAAAACATAGAAAATAATTAATATAAAGAAATAGATAGTCAATAAATAGATAAATAAATAATATAACTTCAATTATATATACCATGTTTGGGCATGGTTGACTTTAATCCATAGTTAACCTTAAACCAAGGTAGACTTTGAAACATGGTAAACCATTATTTAGGCATGCTTGAATTTAGTATAATATAGTTTGTCAAGAATTGTTAACTATATGTATAATATAGGTTGCAGGAAAAAACAATGAGATTTGAATAGTAAAAACAAAAGTTAGATATTGCTTACATTTCTATCTTTTGCACCATATGCTATATCAACTTCCCGCTTGCTCAAATATGTATCATGATCCAAATAAGCTTTTTTTTATCAACTCTACCATCCTATTCCATGATAAGGCACCGTAAACTTGTTGACATCATTCTATCCATGTCTCCACCCAATAAAGATTATTTTAAATGTATAAATGAATTACATCCCACTCTATACTACCTAGAACAATGACAAACAAAAAAAGATTTTGTTAACAAAAAAACTACTAACCAATCTACCACAAGCATGTACCAATATCTTAAATACAATACCATATTATGTCTTTCACTTTTCTCCATATACATTTCCCCAACAACACCTCCCCTTTACATTTTTTGATAGAATTGACATCCAAAGGAGAGGCACATCCATATCACCCACTACTTGGGGTAAGTACCCACTAAAATATACATTGGGTTGCTATAGCATGCAGCCTTCAACCATTGAGCCTTCTAGATGTGATATTTGTTTAAGAAAGGCCTTCAATGCTTTCAAGTGACTCTCCACCAACCACTTTGACCATATGTGTACAGGTCCACACATTTCAATCTCTTTCGCTAGGTGTATGAGGTAGTGTTCTTGTGCATTGCAAAAGGCTAGAGGCATATACTTTTGCAACTCACACATTAGTTGGGGAATTTATTTTTCTAATACCTAATATCTTCTTTATGTATTCCTTTAGATGACAACCACCTATGAGTGCAAAGAAAATTGATGTGTCAATAGTAAAATATATAAAACAAGCAAAGCATGTATTAATGGTGTATACACTCAATAATTCAACTATAATTTTCTACATACCTCATGTACTTGTCGAGATCATAGATAACCTTCTTTATGTTGTTGTCAAAGCTATTAGGCGGAGCTAGAGGTAGAACATATTTCAACAAGGAGGAAATATGTATTACTAACAAATAAGCTATATATCATTACATATAATTCGAATACAGATAAACTTGAATTACTAACAAATAATGTATATATCATAAGATAATCAAGATTGCAAAAAAATTGAACCTTGATAAATGTATGCCAACCATTAGTTTTATCCTGACCTAAATCGCTTTGCTTTGTTAATATATTACTTATGTTTAAAGGAAAACCAGTGGGAAATTTTATCTTCTATATAAGCTCTTTTAAAGCGACGCTCTCTTTCTATGTTAATAACCATGGAAGATTGGTGGAATTTCCACTGCCATAGAAATGACTCAAATGTTGCAATGAGTTGGATTCTTGAATGTCACTACTTATTTTATCATGTTTTCCTGTGTTATTCCTCCCATTTATAATTTTCCACAAGCACTCTGTGACATCCTTTCCAATATGCATTGTGTCAAACAAATGAGCTACTTCCAGGTGCTCATAATATGGCAACCAACTGAATTGGGAAGAGTATCATTTCAAACCCCATGAAAGATGACCATGACGACCTTTGAGAAGTATCAATGAAAGATTAATTATTATTAACCAAGCTAAGTATGGAAATATAAAAATAAATACAATTGACAAAGAACAAAGTAACTACAAAAAATTGCTTACCCTGGATCTTCTCAAAGGCCTTTTTCCATAGTTGAAGTGTCATTCTTCATGTTTTCTTCCCACTCTCTACCTTCCCATTAAAGTCATTTTTTTCAATACTTCAATACCTATGGTCCTTATGGAGAAAATGCCCAAACTCGTTGAACACCTTATTTTTTAAACTTCTTGAACATCTAGAAATTATTCTTGGACCACATATTGGACATGCATATTTTCTCTTTGTTTGAACCCCTGCATGTTTTTTTTTTTTACTAAAACATAGGGATAGAATATATTGATTCTGGTAAAACAACTACCGCAGGCTTTGACAGAGTTACAGTGCTTCATAGCTAAGCTAGATTCTATTTCAAAATGGATCTAGGTATCCAAAGCATCCCAACAGGTTGATTACAATAATATAAAGAGGAAAATAAACGAAGGTTGAACTTAAGAGGGACGCAGCTTGAGAAAAAGGGACTTCAGACTTCCAGCTTTGTGCTCTTCATTTGCCAAGTTTGGCAATCAGTTTAGAGACAGTAGTTTCCAGAGCACCGATGTGTTTCCCGAAGTATCATTGGGTATTTGCAACGTCCTTGAAACTGGTATGAACCTCTTCTTTGAAGTCTTCCAGGTTCTTTGTTGAGGCCGAGTGATCTGCGTGAAGCTTCCTGATATCTTCGTTGAGGATGTCCCAGGTTTGCTCTCCTACCTGGTTGGTCGCTTGCAGGAGCTTGTCTTGTTTATCCACTCGTGCTCTGAGCCTCCCCATTGTGTTCTCCAACGATTCGATCCTTTCTTCCACTGATGGTCTGGAGTCTGAGGAAGATCCATGTGATGCCATTGCGAGCGGCTAATAGCCTTTTCCTGGTTCAGATAGTGAAGAGAGAGAGTAGAGCTAGATTTTGACAGAGTATAGGAAGGATTCTACTTGGCCACACAACGATATCTATTGCCTAGTTCTTCACAGGGTATTCTATTCACTGGATCTTCAACTTCACTACTGCAATGAAGGATGAGAAATGCATTGATTAAATAACAACAAGGGAGGGAAACAAAGTCACGAGGAGACCCTGACCAGATGCAATTTTGCAAAGATTTTCTGGCAATGACAGGAGAGGGAGAATATTCGTGGTACATAGGTGCGTTGCAGAGCAAATGGAAACGCTGGCTTTTGATCTTGAATCTACTACAGCTAGGGGATGTCACATCAAATTTCAACTCCATCTTTGAGTAAGATACCTCTTCCCAAGAGGGTCCCCCGATTGGCTGCTTTGTCTGCCAGAGAGTTCAGCCCCCGAAGCACATGGAAGAACCTAATGGTTTGAAATTTTTTTCTTAGAAGTTGAATTTTCTAGTAAATTTGTGCCAGTTTAAGTTGAGAGGGATGCTTCTTCCTTATTAGAGCTTGAATCAATAGTCTTGAATCACCAAAGATCGACAGCTTGGCAATTCCTTTGGATAGCGCAATCCTTAATCCTTGCAGGAGTCCACAAAATTCTACTATATAATTTGATTCAATACCTAGGCCCCAAGAGTAATTGATGAGCACATTTCCATTAGCCGAGATGATCACTCCACCGCCACCAGCTAAGCCAGGGTTACCCTTTGAAGCTCCATCGAAGAAGAGGCAAAGTTCATTCAGAGAAGATTTCCAGCTGATGAAATCAAGTTCATCAAACCTAATTTCCCAATGAGCAGTCTGAGGTTGATTTGGAAAGGTTCAATTCTGAAGATTGGGAACAATCATGCTTAACCATTGTGACTCTTCAGGCAGAAGTTGAATAGTGTCTTTCAGGGATACGTTGTGGTCCAGAGCTTCCCCTAGGATTGCTCTTGCTTGAATTGCAATTTTAGCAGGTTGATTTTCTTGTTCCCTGAAGATTCGATTGTTTCTCTCGATCCAGATTTTCCAGCAGATGGCTTTTGGAAACCATTTCCAGGCAGTTTGGAGAAGAGTTTTCTTGGCCAGCTGAAATGGTGAGAGATTCATCCATTTTGATAGAAGATCCTGGATAGTGTTTGGAAGATTGATGCCAGGGTTTAGCCTCATAGCTTCGATCCACACCTCTTTGGAGAATTGACATCCAAGGATGATGTGGTCCGAGGTTTCTTCCTCATTTTTGCAAAGAGGGCATCGAGTTGGGCCTTCCATACCTCTTTTCTTTAGGTTTTCTCCTAAAAGAATGATTTTTTGGGCCAACATCCAGCAAAATATGTCAATTTTAGTGATGAAGGCTTTTGACCAAAGAAACTTCCATACCATAGGATTGGGAGCAGCATAAGGGATTGCTTGGATGTTCTTCTAACCTTCTGAGGTTGAATAATTTCCTAATTTGTTTCCCCACGCTCTTCTATCTATGACTCCTTCTTTAATTGGAGATTTGCCTTGGAGGAGATTTGTTAGGATTTCAGCTTCTGCTTCTAGTTCAAGAGGGAGGTCGCCTAGATCCCAACCAATCCAGTTGTTGTCTTCCCAAGGTGACAGATCCCACAACGAGGTGGCTCCTTTATCTAATAGCCAGTGTTTGATGTTGTCCACTTCCATCCGTAACCCAAGTGGAGTTTCTCCCAGGATGGAGTCTTCCCATACTTTGATTGTTTTCCCATTCCCTAGTATCCAGTATAGATTCCTTTTGAACGGATCCAGCGCTTTAATACATAAGTTATAAACCAGAGAACCATTTCTGAGTGGGGGTTGCGTGTCCAGGAACCGCTTCCTTGTTCCCGGGAAGTATTTTTTGCAGAGAACTTCCTTGCTCTAGCTTTCTTTCCCTGTGATCATCTGCCAGAGCAACTTAGCTCCTAAAGCCAGATTTTGGATGGTTAAACTCTGCACTTGAAGCCCTCCTTCATCACAAGGTTTTTGGATCTTATCCCAACTGACGAGGTGGAGTTTCTTTTCATTCCCTTTGCCCCCTTCCCATATAAATTTTCTGAGCAGTCCTTCTATCTTGCGAATTACCGAACCTGGGGCGAGCAAAATTGAAGATTGGTAGATTGGCATGCTGTTTAGTTCATCTTTTATAAGAATAGTCTTCCCTACTACGTTGAGCCAGTTGGCGCTCCATCTTTGAATTTTGACTTTAAGTTTGTCTAAAATAGGCTCCCATTTTGCTGGTTTGATTTTGGTTTTGCAGATGGGGATGCCTAGGTAAATGAAGCTATCCCAGTCCATCGTGCCTTCCATCCCAAGCGCTCTAGCTATTTCCCTTAGCTCTCTTGCTGAGCACTTCCAGTTGAAGATTTTGCTTTTTTGGAAATTTATTTTACTTCCGAACACCTCTTTGTATAATTCCAGCTCTTGTTTAAATTGTTCAGCTGAATGGATGTTTGCTCGCCCTAAAAACAAAGTGTCATCTGCAAATTGAGCATGGTTTATGTCCTGAACATTATTCGCTATTCTTAGACCTGGAAGCATATGGATTTCCTGACAAAGATTAAGCTGAAAGCTAAGCATTGACGCTTGAATGGCATAGAGGAGAGGGGACAGCGGGCAGCCCTACCTTAGACCTCTAGAGGCTTTGAAGAAACTTGTAGGCCTTCCATTAACTAGAGGGGCTATACATAGCCCACACACACATCCTTTGACCCAGCTTATAAAGGCGAATGAGAAGCCAAATTTTGCCGTAACTGCAAACAAAAAGTCATGCCTAACACGGTCAAATGCATTAGCTAAATCAAGTTTAATGACCATACCTTTCTCATTGCGTTGATAGCTTGAATGTATTGCTTCTTGGACGAGAATGATGTTGTCGAGGATTTTCCTTCCTTTGATGAATCCTCCTTGATTTTTTGGGATAATCCTAGGCAGAATTATTTTAAGCCTGGTGGCTATTATCTTGGTTATAATCTTGTACCCTGTGTTGCACAAAGAGATCAGCCTGAATCGATTGAAGGTGGTGGCACCTTTTTCTTTCGGGATCAGAGCAAGGAAGGAAGAATTGGTGCTGCCTCCCTGTTTGTTGACCATTTGGGAATATCGGATCATTTTTAAGAGATCGAACTTGATTATTGACCAGTAGCAAGTGAAGAATCTTGTTGTGAAACCGTCTGGTCTGGGGGCGCTGTCTGGTTTCATAATCGAAAGGGAGCCTTTAACCTCATTCATGGTGACTGGAGCGGTAAGAAAGTTATTTTCCTCTGGCTTGATAAGAGGAGGAATGAGATCAAACAGGTGGGAGGAGGTATCAAGTGGGTCCTCTATGGGAGCTGTGAATAGCTCTTTGAAAGTAGCCATGGCTGCCTGCTTTATGCCCTCAAAGTCTTTGAGCAGATCTCCTTGAAAATTTATTTCAGAGACCGCTTTGTAGTTCTTTCAAGCCTCGGCCTGCTTATGGAAGTACTTTGTGTTTTTATCCCCACTTAAGAGCTAGAGACTTCGGGATTTTTGCCTCCAATATTCTTCTTCCAGCCTACAGGCCGAGAAGAATGCTTTTTTATGGATCTCTTCCTTTCTTAGGAGGCATTCTGATACGGGAGAGGCATCCATGTGGATTTGGTGAGTTTCCAGATCGGCTTGAGCTATTTTCCTTCTTGATATGGGAGAGGTAATGAGCCTTGCCCAGTATTTCAGGTCATGTTTTAGCCTCTTTATTTTTGCTTCCGAGATGAAGGACGGCGATCCTTTTATTTGGGTTTTCCAGGAGTCGGAAACTACTTGCAAAAATTCCTCATGTTGGATCCAGAGCGGACTAAAGCGGAAGGGAATCGGGCCAAAGTCTTGATCTAGAGCCAACTCAAGAAGGATGGGCTTATGATCAGAGGTGCAATGAGGAAGTATTTTGGAATATGCTAAGAGGCCCATGGAGAGAAAGGAAGAGTGAACTAGGAACCTGTCAAGCCGGGAAGCAACATGACCAGGTCCAATTATCTTATTAGTCCAAGTAAACTTTCCTTTAATAGGCTTTATATCAATTAGATCCCATCCAAGGATGATATCTTCGACCCATTCCCTCTCTGGATCTCTGACTGGCGTGACTCTTTTTTTCTCATTGGCGGCAAGGGTGACATTCAAGTCACCTGCTACTATGATATTTTCTAGTTGCTGCAAGTTAAGAAAGGACTCTAACATATTCCAGCAATCTTTTTTTTCCGAATGCAAGACGGGGACATAGAGGTTGAAAAGACTTACAATTCATCCAGATAGTTTGTGGATGAGCTTTGTGAAAACCCAATGCAACACACGTTCTTCAGCTTCAAGGTCATACAGAGTGGAGTCCCAAAAGGTGGCAATGCCTCCAGAAGCACCTCTGGAGTTGTTGGCAATCCCAGGACCTTTTTTCCAGAACTTTTTCCCAGCTTGGAGGATAGCAGTTTCCTCCAGTTTTGTCTCCTAGACTAGCAGAATCTCAGGTTTATGAATTCGGACCAAGTCTTTCATTGCTTCTTCTTTTAGAGTAGAACCTAAGCCTCTACAATTCCAGGAAATGTACCGCATTAAGTACTATGGGTGGTGGGGTTGGCCCCTTTTGAGGCCGGAGCTGTTCCTTTTTTAGATCTGGTGTGCATAATGCCTTTTAGAGTTTTTTGCGATCCTTCAAGGACAGCTAGGTATGGTGCTTCCTCTCTTTTCTTCTTTTTTGATTTCCTCCCTCTTGGGTTTTTGATGGGAACAGTATTCAAACTGCTTGATGAGGCACCCTCATCCGTCTCTTCACCTGGATCCATTTCTAGTAGCGAGGGGTCTTCATTTGTTTCTTTGGAGGTTCCGAGGGCCTTAGCAGCCGTCGAAACTCCTGGATCGGGTTGGGGTATTTCCCCATGTTCCAACGGATCTGCAACCTGGGAATCTACCTCTTTACTGCTAGGCTAATTTTCAGTTTGATTTCCTTCAATGCTTACAGAAGCTGGGTCTTTTCTAGCTTGGTCTCTGATCTTCTGTGGTTCCTCATCATCTTGAATAATGATTGGTGCAACTTTTGTGGCTTCCTGGTTAGATTTATTTGAGCTTGACGGTTGGTTCTGCATGTCCCCTGCAGCCATTTTTTCCTGGTTTTTTGTAGTCGTTTTCCCTTTCTTAACTTTTTGCCAGCCTTCTCCCTCTTTAGGAGCCTGTATTTTGGGGCAGTTTCTCTGGAAATGTCCATGTTCATGATAGTGACGGAATTTGAACGGTAGTTGTTCATAATCCACCTTTTCGTAATGGTGCCAAGCTCCAACTTTTCGTTTAACTGCCTCAGGCAGCCCTGCTTCAAGATCGACCTCTACACAGATTCTGGCACAAGAGTATTGGCCCTTGTTTTCGGCTTTATCAATGTATCTCCCAAGATCATTCCCAACTTTTTCCAGGGTTTGTATGTTCCAACAGTGAACTGGGAGGTTTGGAAGCCTCACCCACACTGGAACTTCCTTCGGAACATCAACTTCAGCATTGAAATACGGATTCCGTCTATTGAGATACATACCTTGGGTACCCATGAAGTATGGGCCGCTTCTGAAGATAAGATCTCGGTCTTGTTTGGATATGAATTCAAAAATGAAGAACCCTCGCCCAACCAGGTAGCAGGTAACACTGTTCTTAAGCTGAGGCCTCCAATTCCTTTGGATCCAATCGTCTGTGGTTCTTGTTGAGGGCCATAGCCCCATGAACTGGCCTACCAATCCTCACTCAGCTAGAGCCAGAGAGATCTTGATGGGTTGTTCAATCGGAAGGTCAATTTCAGGGACTGCATCAAGTTTCTTGATGAACTTCGAAATGGAAGGGGCCACCGGTTTGATTCCAGGTGACGTTAATAACCTTCTGAATGCTTCTTCGGTGGAGGTAGGAGAAGAGGGAGGGGAGAGCCCTCCCCCAGGCGCAGCCATGGGGGCGGCCTGAGGTGGCTCGAGCACGAGCAAAACCCTACGAAGGGCAGGGCAGTGGTAGCTTGAGCGGCGATCTTGAAGGTTACCTGTTACTAACTATGTTCTCAATCAGTTTTATCAATATGAACCCATGCATGTTATGGAATATTGAATCAATATAAATAATTCAATAAATAAATAAAAAATTTCAACAATAAATTATGTATATAGATACATGGGGAAATTACACACCACAAAAATGTGTAAGACCAACTGCATCGTGAATTGTCCATGGAACTAAAATTGCTTTTGGCCTATAGGTTTAGAGATGCCGCACATAGTGATGTTGACCCATTATCTTAAGAGTTCATATATAATAGGCTCAAGATAAACATCCATATATTTAACTTGGTGCTTACCTAGTAGTTATTTCAAAAGTAGCATACCTAATTAATAATTTTTGTGCGAGCAATAATGAAAAAAATTGTTATATTGTGTTAACATTCTTAAAAATAGTTATTACCTGGAACAATTAATGCCAGCATGACTTGTGCCCCTTTTATTTTCATCCATAGAGGAAGGTTATTGTTTATAACAAAAACTGGCCAAATTGAGTAATTGCTTATGGGCTCTCCAAACAGATTGACACCATCGTTTACCATTGAAAGTCTAACATTATGTGGTTCTTCTTTAAAAAATGGTCATCTTTCCTCAATACCTTTGAATGCATAACCATCTCCAAGCATTTGCATTACACCATCATTACTTCTTTGTCATGAATGGTAATCCATAAATTCTACAATGTTTTTACACTTGAACAATTATCGAAAACATGGAATTATTGGGATATGGTGAAGAACTTTGCAGGGAACCTTATTTATTACCTAATCAGTACGATATCCACTAATTCCACATTCAGGGCACTCACTTCTTGATGCATGTTGTTCGTAATATATAATATGATCATTAGGAAATGCATCAATTATGTTATATTGCATTCCTTAATCTTTCAGAACGACATACATTTCTTTGAATGTGGGGGGTAAAGTATTGGACACTAGTAGAAGAGTATCACCTAACAATCTTCAAAAAATCATATGTATTGGCAAGTTGTATACTACAAGGATAAATAATAAAAAGTTATTGCAATTACATATAAATAAATATTGCATACCTTAACAATTGTGCCATTGCTATGTTTGGCATGCCTTTCATTACCTTCAAGCTGACTAACAACAAAAGATCAAAGAGAAGACTTGTCTTTGAGTTTTTGTAGGATTTTTTTTCCTTATCAATAAGAGGTGCATCGTGAAGATTTTCATACATCTATTCCATAATTGTATTCTCATCCCTTACAACAAATGTGTCATGGATTAACCTATTTATCCCCTCAATATCAATAATATTATGGTCATCGCCTGCCCTTGTATAAACCTCAATGTGCTCACCATTGCCATCTCTAATATGAATTGTAGCTTGTGGATTTCCAAGTATTGGTGGTCTTGTCTATGCAATAATTATGGCAAAAAATATTCAATTAGTATCAAACTATACATAAAGATTAATATTATTGAAAAGAACAAGTCACTATATGAAAATTGATCGATTATGGCTACTTAAGAAGTTAGAGAAAAGGATTGAATATTGGGATTATAAGTGTCTCTCCTTGGGTGGCAACCTCACTCTTTTGAAATCAGTTTTGGTCAGTATCTATGTGTACCAGTTCTCACTTGGGAAAATTCCTATGTCTAATAGCATTGATTGGATGAGGAAAAAGATGACAAATTCTCTAGGTTGGGAATCTAAATAAGACAAAATTCCATTTTTCTAGCTTAGAGAGAATTTCCCTTCCAAAGTTTTTTGGGGGATGGGGAGTAAAGAATATTTCATGGTTAAATTATGTCTTAAGTGTTAAGAGCTTATGGACAAGACTCTTCAAGAAAAGACTTTATAAGGATATTCTTCATGCAAAATACTTAAAAAATATACCTATTGTCCATTGGATTCGATCAAAAAAGAAAATTGTATCTTGTGCATCACATTTTTGGTAGGGTTTTATGAAATTCTATCCATCGTTGGGTGTTGGTCTTTCATGGTAAGTGGGAAATGAAAAAATGGTGTACTTAGGGGTGGATCCTTTCATTGGGGGTGAGGACTTTTACATATTGTCTTATGCTCTTTCTTCACACATATCATAATAAGGTTGCTTTAGTTTGGCTCATCCAAAGACCATGATGGAAGCTTCTCTTTCCTACTAGTACACTTTTGATAATTTGAGTCTAACCAGTAATGTGGTTATTGAATGGAGTTTTTTTGTGGAAGGACTTAATCACTCTGGAATCAGGCTCGTTAAGAATGAAGACAATCTTGTATGGGTTAAAAGCAAGGTCAACAGACATATCACTACGAAAAATGCATATGAATTCATGGTAGTTGAGTTATGGGTCTCCCTGAAGATATAGTGCCACAAAAAGTTATGGTCTTAAAGCCTTCTTGTAAAAATTAAGTGCTTTACCTGACTTTCTTTGCATAACAATATTCTCACCTAGGACAATATGACTTCTAGAGGATTTAAGGGACCAAATATTTGTTCTCTCTACAATTCGAATGTTGAATATGTGCATATCTTTCTAAATTATGATTATGCTAATGTTATTTGGACAAATATTAGATCTTTGTTGCATATTTCTCATGTTTAGAAACAACCATTCTTGGTGGACTCTTATCGAGAATGGATTATGCATTGTCCTCATCACAAGGAACACCCATCATGTGTATGATGGGGCATCTGGAAAGGTAGAAATTCAAAGATTTTTGAAGCAATAAAGGTCAAAGCATAGGTAACAAGTCTTAAATTTTTTAATTAATATAAGGAGTGTCATAATCCTCAAGTTCTGAAGTTGAAAAGAAGGTCATCGATCCAGTGTTTCCAACATCAGGGGTCATAGGCCTTTTGATGGTGTTGTTAGTTCAACTCAAGGAGGTTATGGTATGGTCATCAGAACAAATGTAAATCAAAAATTTATGCTATGGATTGGTTCTTGATGACGGTCCAATACACAAGTTGAGTTGTTGGCATTATGGGTGCTTTTATGGTTTGTGAATTTCAAAGAATTATGTTTATGCATGTTTTTGGGGACTCCAAAGTAGTGCAGTGGGTAAGAAATAAGGCAGCTCTCCTTGTGTCCATTTTACACCGGTGATGTGGCAAAATAGAAACCCTAAAATATTTTTTCACAAGACTCACTTTTTCTCATATATATAGGACCCATAATAATCTTGTAGATTAATTGTCGAAGAAAGTTGTGGGTTCTGCAAAATGGGTCATTTTCTTTGAATAGTTTCATAAGGGGTCTTTTTTCATTTACTAGATGCTTGGAAGGAACTTGTTTTTTCTTTCGAGTAAACAATTTTTTGGTATTCTTTGTTTGTCTTTTGTAAATTACAAAATCCTTTGTTTGGTCTTGTTGTTCTTTCTAGATAGTTTGGTAAAGAAGATGCTTTTTGGAATGTCATTTTTCCTTCAAGTTTAAGATATATTTAGCACTCTTTTATTTATAGACAATGCATTTTTTAAGGGGTCTCTAGTCTCAGTAATTAGTTTGTTGTAGTTTTTATGTATTCAAAGGTTATATGCCTATTTTGGTGTTTAGCCAAAAAGGAAATCCTTCTCATAATTTGAAAATGTAGCTTTGATTCAATCATGAACAACAAGTTATAGTCTTTTTTCTACCTGGAAAAAATACTATTGAAAAATTAGAAAATATATTTTCGATATCTTATGAAGCGATGATATTGTCTTCCACCTTCCAGGTAGCCATATTTTAAGCAATGTTTCCTAGTTGTTTCCTTAACATTTATTTTTCTCTTTAACCTTGTTGGAACATATTTCCCATCTAGAACTTGGTTAATAATCTTTCCATAAGGTTCCAAGTGTTTAGTGTAAGTTGTTCCATGTGAAAATGGTTCTAGTTCCTAGTATAGTGTCTTTGACCAAGAGTTTGTCCACATTAGACCCACTTAAACTAGTGGTTATGCCATAAAAGCTTGTTTTTCCACTTACCCACTCTTTTCCTTGTTCTATGGAGTCAATGTGCCCCTCTATGCTTCATTTATGGGTAGTTATTGCATTTCCTTATTTTGAAAAGAGTGGATGCACCTTCTTGAGGATTTGGTCAATTTTCTCATTAATGGTCCAAAACCAAGCCACTGAACCCCCTCTAGCACCCTCATGATAGTTCCTTTCAAACTTGTTGACTAGCCTAACCACTTCATGGTCCAGCTAGGTTGATTTCACCTCATTATGGCAACTAATTGGAGTTACACTTGGCACAATGTCATAGATTGGGGGAATTAGTCAAGATAAGACAACATTAATGTGAGCTACTCATATGGTTTGTTGGACCCATGGTATTTTCTGAAGCTATTGCATGTAATAATGCCTATATATTGTAAAGGTTTTTTTCTCAATAAATGGAGTGGAAAACTTCCCACTTAAGTGGTTTTCCTCTAGTTTTCTATCCAATATTTCTTCTCTATTCTTGTTATCTCTTTGTGCAAATAATTCTAAGTGATATTGTTTTTGTTGTCTAGATATAGGTTGGAATGTCACATTACTAATAAATTTTGTTGTGATGTTGTGCATTCCAAAATATTACATGGTATCAAAGCTAGTCTGATGCAGAACAATTTCCATTATTGCTTCCAGTTATTACCTTTGGTCATTTGGTTTCGCCTTTTGGCCTTTCTCAAGTATGTTGTTGAAGTAAGGAATTTCAAAGAGTGTTGTTTGTGGGTACATGAATAAATGGTATAAGATTCAACAAATGACCCATTTCAACTTTCTTCCTCTATGGCCTCCTATGTTTTTCATGAAGATAGCATACGAGTTGTTGCCATCAATACTGTTGAAGAGAAGATCTTCCATATCTCATCATTATTCTTCCATGATTCTTCTATTGACTCTGCTAGTGTGCAAAAGAGTGATCCCTTGGATGTTTTAGAAGAAGGATCAAATATTGGAGTTGTAGCATTCACTCTCCTTGGATCCATTCCTATATGATTGCTAGCACTGATTTTTAGAGTTGGACAGAAGATAGAGGACACCTACATTCACTTGGATATGATCTCACCTATTATGGTTTGAAGCTAAAGTTTCAAATGTTTCTTCATGCATTTGGATTTTTTCTCACACTCTTTGGTTCGGTATGCAAGTTTAAATGGATTCCATATTTGCTTGCTTCCGTTGTTGAAGAAATCAAGCACATGTTTTGAGAGCATGATCCACTTCTTCCCAAGAAGAGGATTCCTCCAGACACACTAATTTAGTTTGGAGTGTATACATGGACCAATATTTTATCCACATTTGACCCACTTAGACTAGTGGTTATGCCATAAAAGCTTGTTTTTCCACTTACCCGCTCTTTTCCTTGTTCTATGGGGTCAATGTGCCCCTCTATGCTTCATTTATGGGGTAGTTATTGCATTTCCCTATTTTAAGGAGACTAGGTGCGCCTTCTTGAGGATTTGGTCAATTTGCTCATTAATGGTCCAAAACCAAGGTACTAAACCACCTCTACCGCCCTTATGATGGTTCCTTTCACACTTGTTGACTAGCCTAACCACTTCATGGTCCATCTAGGTTCATTTCAACTCATTATGGCCACTACTTGGAGTTACACTTGGAACAATGTCATAGACTAAGGGAATTAGTCAAGATAAGCCAACATTAATGTGAGCTACTCATATGGTTTGTTGGACCCATGGTATTTGGTATCTCATGGTATTTTCCCAAGGTATTACATGTAATAATGCCTATATATTTTAATGGGTTTTTGCTCAATAATTAGAGTGGAAAACTTCCCATCAAAATGATTTTTCTCTAGTGTTATATCCAATATTTCTTCTATATTCTTGTTATCTCTTTGTGCAAATAATTATAAGTGAGATTGTTTTTTCTATCTAAATCTAGGCTAGAATGTCACATGACTCAGAACTTTTGTTGTAATGTTGTGCATTCCAAAATCTTACAATCCCTTTGCATTGCATACAATGGCACCAACATTTCCATCACTAATTATATATTAAAGGTTAAAGGATTGATTTTGATCACATGTTTTATAATCGTTGCTTCTATCACCCAATACAAATCAACAACCACCTGCATTTCAACAACTCATTCAACTCTACTTGCATATCGATGGATAGGGTTCTCTGAAATTTTTATGTATCTCAATAGATACAATGTTATACCATTAGTATAGTAATAAGAAAGACATATAAGAAATCAGCAATCATTGTTCCAATCAAAATAAATTAATTCAAGGGATAATATCATTAGTTAATAAGAAATTTTACCTATAATTGAAGTTCTCCTCCCTCCAAAAATGTTTTTTTCTTCCATATGTATATGCTATAAATATGGAAAAAAAAAGCCTAAAAAACATAAATACAAGCGACGTTGTCTCTGTAGAAATTGTGATCAATCTTCTTAACACTCAAACATATTCTCTCTTCCACCCACTTCCCTAATTTCAGAAGTCCAACCCACCCCTGCCCCCCCCCCCACCCACCAATATTTTAACTAGCACCATCTAATTGTTCAAGTTTTGGCTCAACCCTTTATTAGAATAGTAGGGGTAATAATAGGGGTCCCTCGGGGATCCTAAACAATGGACACAAATAATTTAACTATCATTTATCTTTGACAACCCCTTCTCTACTCAGCCTTTGGCCTCCACAATATCATAATTATAGTACTTGGCATTTCCATCCTTAAGGGATGCCATAGGATATCACTTAAAGGTAGTATCTTATAGATCGTCTCTTACTCCACGACATGCATTGACATTCATGAGCATCTCTTCAGGAAATGTCATGTATGGGAAGACTTTTACATAAATGTTGCTTAAGCGATGCCGCTTTATTTTGTCCCAAAAAACCCACCCAAAATTGTGTGTCTAGTAGGTTTTAGGTAATATTAATGATTGTCCTTGATTGGGTTGGTGTTTATTGGTTATCAAAACGTGAAGTATATTTTTATTGATCCAGTTATAGTGTACAAACTTAAAGATATTTAAACATATTATGCTAATTAAGTTATTAGAACAAAAGCATGATCAAAATTAACACAAACAGTGAAATGAATGAACATAATGAAACTAAATGTAGCATTGCTTATATCTCTATTTAAAAAAAATATGCATTGCTCTGTGATAGTGTGAAAGAAAGTGACAAACTATGTTCCATTCATGGCTTCATATAATACATTGCATACATAAGAGCAAATTTTAGTTACAATAATGTTAATTTAGTTGTTGAAGGCAATTCCATTCTATAACTATCAATGACGTGATTGTTTGGCCTTTGAGTACGCCACATGTTGTTGTTTCCGTGCATGTGTTAGAAAACATGTTGTAGGGCTTCCATATTGACCTTGGCAATGGTTAACATTCGCAGTTATAGGCACAACCCATTGAGTGTGTGTACATGTTTGTGTTGACTTTGGAACTTGGCATGCCTTATGTTTTATGCACCAAATGTGATTGATGCTTTGCAGTGTTGCCCTAAAATGCACTTGTGGTCCCTAGGGATGTTGCCCCTTGGACTCAGTGAGGGTGTTTCACACTACACTATCGAGTGATTATGAGTCACAAGGGTTAGTCTGATTAGAGGAGGCTAATACAAAAGATGGATGCTTTTTGGCATGTGTAAGTGGGCATTAGACACTCATGGATTTGTTTGGATCATTTATATCCTAATCTCAACTTTTGTGCCATACATGGGGTATAAAGAGATTTGACCAACAACATTTATTTATTACCTATTTTGACTATATAACAATGTCATATGAGTGAGTGATTGTGAGGTAGTGGAGCTAGGTTTTAAATTCAAACCAAAGACAATACAAAGGTTTAATTTGGATAATGACCATTCATAAGGCATAAAATGTGAAAATCAATTGATCAGAAACTAATTAGGGACACTAAATGGACCATAAGGTATATGATAGTGGGTGTGATGGGTAGAAGATATACTATAGAGTAAAATAAGTCAATGAACTACTCTCAAATTTAATATAACTGCATAATATGTAAATATATGGAGGTATATTCAGTAAAAAAATTATGATATTACCCTCTATCTCTACTACATTTATAGGGATAGGTTATATATATATCACATTGATGATTCATTATGATCCTTGATGAATTGGATGCAACAACAACCATGTGCGGGACAAAATATAAAGATAAAATAAAGAAAATATGTACCTAAAACACATCCCATTTTTCTTATAGATATTTTTTCCCATGAAATACATATATTAGGAAAATCCATTGGGCACATTCCTCATTTTGAGGACAATACCAAAGGTAAACCAAATTCTTCGGGGCACAAGGCCTATACAACAATACTCATTAAATGCTCAACATGTTGCTTACAAGAATTACATGAGTGGGGAGGATTACACTCATCTCAGTCACCCATTGCTATCCTTTTTCTTTTCTTGGTCGAAGAGTCATATGACTAAAATTAATAAACATATTTCCTTTCACTTTTTGACCTTAGTGCATGGTTCATCAATTCAATCATGATATTTATTTATTTTTAGATACCAATAGTTACCTTGCACTTTGGGGCGGTAGTGGGGGCGGGTGTTACGGAGAGAAATTCCTATGGCTTGGGGTACCACAACAGACAGCTTGACTCCAGAAATCAATCCTTTCCAATATGCAATAGAAATCAAATATCTAACACTAAAGGATCAGACCTCTCGTACCTTATTCCGGACGGTTGAAGTAGATCCCCATTGAGCTTTCCAACTTCAGCTTGAATTGATTAATCACTTTCCTCAACAACAAGTAAACAAGACAAGCATACTATATATATTGGTGTTAGATCTGTTCCAGCATATATAATCAACAATGTATAAGCATTTGAAATCATCCATGGATAAAATATTCATTCAAACATACATTATTGGACAGGAAAAGATATTTCTATCAATATAAAATCAGAGATTACAATGGATACAACCTCTGTCGACACGTCTGTGAATCGGAGAAACTGAATCCCCCACTTGGGCCTCCACCACCTCAATCCTCCATCTCTCGATAGCAAGCTCATAAGCAAAAGGAAAGCTTGGGAAGAACACAAAAGTGCTCCAAGGGACAAAGGGATGCAGACTCAAGCACAAGTTCTGTCAACAATGGACTATAGTTTCTTTGCTCTCAATTCTCGTATGCCTTCAATGTATCCAAAGAGTTCCTTATATAGCTTTTCAAAGGGGTAATGAAAGGTCGAATCCGAGCGATCTCAAGGCATATGGAAGGCCAGGAGACAAGTGAGTCGGATCCACATCAAGGAAAACTCCAAAAGGATTTGGATTTTATACACATCCCGATGTACGCGGTTTTAGGGGTCAAACCTGCGTATATACGCAATTAGGGTTTTACAAGTCGTGTGTATCAATTTTCACATGTTTATAGGGATGGTCTAGGAAACATCAAAGGACAAAAAATGGTCCAAGGGGTCTAAGGAGTCTGCAGAGGGACAGGGGAAGGCCATACAAGTGTGATTCACCTGGAGTGGTAAAATCAGCTATAACAGATGCCCCCTAATGTGTGAGGTTAGAGGGGTCATACGATGGTTGAAATACATTATAAGTCCATCCCAGAAGTGGAGTGATGAAGGATCCCAAATGGAATACCAGCCACCCAATCAGCATATTACAATGATACAATTCTGCACATAACTGCAAATACATCTAGCAGTCCCAGATACATAAGAGTACAATGGCCATGAATAGGCATGATACAAGATATCACATAAGTGGTCATTGCCACGTACAATATACATAGATCAGAATCTCCATGATGAAGATATACAAAGGATCATGATCTCCATAATGGCTAAAGATATACAATGGATCAAGATCTCCATAATAGCTGGAAATGTCTGACATATACTGGAATCAAGTCACGAGAGCTGAAATTTCATGAACACTGGCACAATAAAGGAGGTAGCATATAAGAGATGCCACAAATCTAAAAGGTCTTCTACACAAACCGCTATGAGTACATGTCCTACTATGTGAATAGAGGTGTCGAGGTCGAACATAGTAGTCCGTCGTCTGATTACTGGTCATTGATGTATACCGTTAAGAGACGCGAGATCACCCACCGATAATGAAAATGGGAATCAAGGTACTAGAGTGCAAACTAACAAGTGTGAATAAATGTGTTGAGGTTGAACACTTGAGAGGATCCATCGATCAGCGGACATTGATGTATTCCCAAAAACTGTCGATGGCGAGAGAACCTGCCACTGATGACTACAAGTCTCAAGGCACTAAAAAATGACTCTAGATTCCAACCCTAGAATAAATGATCTGAAGTCGATGGGATTAAATCCACTGGAAGGAGGGCATTAAGGCATCCTCCATCATCCAACATGAGGTACTCAGCAAAGCTGTATAATTTGGAAGGACTCGATCATAAGGTGCACGAACCAGTAATTGTACTGGGAATGGCCCACATGCAAAGTCAAGATAACTGAGGAATGGCCGACTCAAGTTTCAACTTCCTTCGAATAAGAGAATAACGATGAATGGTGACTGAATAAAGGCAACATAGACTCAATATATAAAACTGGGACATCTCTGCGACACAGGAGGCATCGACAGAGGCTCCATGGGGACTAGAAGCTTAACCAGTCGGTGGAGATAAACTCAGATAAAATGAGTACAGCTCCTAAAGTCAAACTATAAACCCAACCAACGGATGTGATATACAGTGCTCTATTCGAAGGTGACATGACTCGGCAGCTACCAAAAGATAACATCTTTCCTTGTTTGGATTTTTGGTTTTTTTATTTATTTTTTGGAATTTTTCACATATTTAAAAAGCTTGAAAAAGAATAAAATGGATTTATAGTTACAGACTAGGAGGAGACAAGTGTCATATGGGCAAACAAACTAGTTCCCAAGCAGTGGAACATACCTATGCTCAATGCAAGGATACATGTGTAGGATAGCGACACTCTGGGGAAAATCCCCTCACGGTAAAAATAGGGAATCAAGCTGCAAAGGATATATAAAATGGCTTTGCATGGCTAGACATGAGACAAGCTCGGGCTATATGGCTGAAACTCAATGTCAGGGAAGCCGGCGTAAGGCTCAATAAGGCAGGCAAAGCTCATAATAATGCAATTACAACTTGACATAAGGGAGTCCTGAGGGAAATAGTCCAGCAAAAGATCAAGAGGAGTATGAAGCTCTTGCGAAATGTCATGGCAATACTATACAACGGACTCCCACACCCTAAGGGACAAAATGTTAGCATGGGCACCAAATGAAAATAAGGCACTAACTAGGGTACCCATGTAAGGTCAAGCTCTACCACTCATATCATGCCACTTCTAAAACAGCAAGAAGGTTCCGTGACATAATCGAGTGGGTTTGTACCTAAGGCTATAATGAAACGGTCATAAGGTCATGCAAAATGTAAACGGTGATGAAACCTAACTTATATGCCAGTTTAGACATGATACCTGAAATCAACACGAACGGGTCAATCCAACGGCTAAAACGGCACTCAAAAATGTCTCCTACATCATAAATTAGTCCAAAAACGGTTCAAAAGGATTAGAAATGGTCCAAACTATAGGAAAGGGGGTAAAATTTTTCAAAAATTTGAAAAATTTCTATAAATAGTAAAAAATTCAAAACATTATAAAACATTTGAAATTTTTACCCATTTGAGCTCAGAACTTCAACAGCGAATTCCAGGAGATCCAGCCTGCAGAATCCACTACCATTTTTTCCAGGTACTTACCCATGCTCTACTCTTTCATTTTGATGCAAATTTTGTCAAATTCCATGGTGTACTTAGCATTCTAGGCCATTCTAAGATAGGCACCATGGCCCACGCGAAAATCGAGGGTTTTTTCCCGTATAGGGATGGATATACGCAGAAAACGCCCTCATAGTCGCGTATGCGGCCGCGGTCAATGTTTTTTAAGTATTCTAATGGACAAAACTTAAATTTTATGTGCAGGATGGTCCTAGAATAGAGAGAATGTGAACATGGTGATGTAGAAGAGGCAGTAAGGGCAGATCTAATGGCTCAACAAGCGTTATGTGCATGTGGGCTTTACAAATTTTGGTGTCTTGGCAGCTTAAGAGCCAAACCAGGACTATTGCAGATGTTAGTGGACTACTGGGATCCAGATTCGGAGTCGTTCCAAATAGATGGGATGTCCCTCACCATAGAAGTGGAGGACATATACTTTATTACTGGACTTTCCCGATGGGGGAAAGTGGTGAACCTACGCTCTCACGGGCCCGGAGGTGGCCTAACTATAGATGAGTACATTGCAGTGTACTGCTATCCGAACACAAAGAAGGTGGGGAGTCAGATCCCAACTAACTCCATACAGGTGTTGGGCCTAAAGGCCATCCTACTGACACTGGGCAGGATAGAAAGCCTTGCTTCACTCCACCAGGCCTCGTGGCCTCTGATGTTCTATGCAACGGAGTGCATGAGACCCATGGTATACGATTGGAGCACTACGCTACTGGGCAACATGAAACACCAACTCAATGAGTGCAAGATGGGCAGAGTGCGAAACTTTGGTTTCAGTAGCATACTGAGCACATTTTTCTTTGAGCGTGTTCCAGGATTGAGCCCTAGAGTTGACATTCCTCTACACGGGGTTCGAGAACCGACCCAATGGCGTTGGGCGGATGCGATGCACAGACTAAGTGGAGGTAGGGTGTCCAACCCCTATCCAGCTGATTTCTTTTCGTGGTGGCGACGACAGCCAGTTGCCATCGATGACTACCCCTATGCGGGGATAGATTTCCGGGGAGACCCGGACATGCCGCTACCACCAGGATAGGCATACGGTGACATAAGTAACGAATCTCGACCCTCTTTTTAAAAATTTTGAGTTATTTAATTTTTTTGTGTTTTTTGATTGTGTGAAATCAAAAGACATGTTTTTGGGTGACAATACATAGTGACATCTACCATATGCATGCAGATGTGGGACCACGACGGCCTGAAGGCTTCCCTCATCATAGATGGAGGGGAAGAGGAGACGATATCACGGGTGTGGATGCGGAGCGGACACTCTAAAGCATTCATACCAACTTCGTGAGACTGACACACAGAGTACCCATGGCGCAAGTCGAGGACTTGCCTAAGGCCATGCAGCGCTAGGTGGTGGGTGTACCATAAGCATGGATGCAGTTATTTCGATGGCTAGCTAGAGTTGCAGTGACATTCCACAATCACAACCCTCCTCCTCCTCCACAAGTTTAGATACCTGGGAGTGATACATTTTGTACTATCGTGTATTATATTTTGGTGGCTCGAGAGCCCCATTTTTGTATTATGACACTATGTATTACCACATTTTGGATGTTTATAAATTTTTTTATGATGATCGGTTTATTTATTTACATGTGTAAAAATTTATGTTTGTGATGAGCTTATTGTGTATGAAACAAATGCCAATCTAACACGTAGTTAGCATATGATTCAGCAACTTGATTATTAATTCTTGGAATATGTATGTATGTTATATTGTCAAATTGTCGTTCTAATAATCTCACACGTAAGAATCTTCTTAATAATGTCGAATCTCTAACATGGTACAAACCATTAAGCTGTGACACTACTAACTTCCAATCAAGACGTACCTCAAGAGAGAGAACGTTATGTTAAATGGCATCCCGTAGAAGCTCAATAACGGCACTATATTTAGCAATATTGTTTGAAGATGGTCGTAAACATACGCCTCCTGAAGACAATACCTGACCCATAGGAGTATAATCACCCAAGCAACAAAGGTTAAGTGTTGAGTGTGATGGCTTGCACCATCCGCGAATCCTATGAAGGTGGAAGATTCCATTGACATCTGCCAAAAGAAACATAAACTAATCACAAACCCGATCACCATAAGAAAAAGACCTACCTATGCAGAAATGTACAATAATATACAATAACCAGCCTTAGCTGAAAATCATGCATAGTACTTTTTGAGATAGATCCCATTTCTAGGATCCGCCAAGATCTTTCCCTCATAATCCACTAACTCATAAGCGCCCTTCTCTAACACACGTTTGACGACGTAAGGACCACACCACATGGGGTTAAACTTTCCTGCCCCCAAGGGTTCTTTCGGTTGATCCCACAAAAGGACCAAGACTCCCTCACTAAACCTCCTTGGATGGACAAACTTATCGTACTTGACCTTTACGCGACACTTATTTACTTGTAGAGCCACCAAGGCATCTCAACACTGCTCATCAAGTTGCTCAAGGTGGACCAAATGCTCCTCCAATGGGGAAGTGTCTGGTAAGAGCTCTATGGCTAGCTTCAAAGAAGGAATCTCCCACTCAACCGGTAATACCGACTCCACTCCATGTACAAGTTGATATGGAGAAAAACCCGTGGCAGTCTTAACGACAGTTCTATAAGCCCACAAAGAAGGATATAACATAATGTACCAATTATTCTTGCTTTGTGCAATGGTTCATTGGAGAATGGATTTGAGTGATTTGTTCACTGCTTCTACCTGTCCATTCGCTTGAGGGTAGTAAGAGGAGGAATTCTCTTGTTTATACCCTAACTTTGATGCCAACTCTTCCATCATATGATTCTGAAAGTACGAGCCATGGTCAGTGACAAGCTCTTTCAAAATCCCGAATCGAGTAATAATCTGGTTGAATACGAAGTGCACGACTGTCTCACCATCGGATTTAACTATAGGCATAGCCTCAGCCCATTTCGTGAAGTAGTCAACAGCCACTATGACATGATGATGCCCCCCAGCTGAAGCTGGGTTGCAATCCATAAAATCTAGCCCCCACTTAGTGAAGGGACCCACGGTGATGATGGGATGTAATGGGGCAGGTTTCAAGCACATTATACGTGCAAACACCTAGCAAGGGTGGCACCTTTTGATCGCATCTACACAATCCTTAAAGATCGATGGCCAGAAATACCCCGCTCTTAAGATTTTTTGGGCTATAGAAAGCCCAGATAGATGACCACCACACGCCCCTCCATGGAAATCATTCAACACTACCTCAGCCTCCTCATGAGTTAAACAACATCGTAAAATGGAATCTACCCCACGACGGTACAAAGTGTTATCCACTATGAGGTAATTCTTAGACACGTGACGTAACTGTCGTCGTTCATCTCATGAGAGGTGAGTAGGGACCTTCAATGTTTGTAAATACATAATGATATCCCCATACCATGGGTCTAAAGTTGAGATTAAGAAGACATGCTCATCGATAAACGTATCTTCACAAACCAACTCCTCGGCCTCGCTTGGGAAATCCGATATAAGCTCCGCAAAAATTAACGATTTCTTCGATTTTGCCGAAACAAACTCGAGATCGAATTATTGCAATATGACAATCCATTTATTATATTTTCCCCCAATCATCCTTCGAGTGAGGATGAATTGAAATGGATTGACATGGGCTACAACCAAGGTCTGGCGAAGGAGAATATAATGTCTCAACCGTTGAACCGCATGTACGGTAGCTAAGGCAAGCTTCTCAACATGGGAATAACGGATCTCCACATCAATAAGATTCTGGCTCAAATAGTATATGACATGCTATTGCAGCTCCTCATCCTCTTGAACCAAAACCATACCAATCGTCTCCATGGACGCGGCCACATAAAGTAGAAAATCACAGCTATAGTCTGGGGGAGTAATCACCGAGGCCGATGCTAGGGCTCGCTTGAGCGCATCAAAGGACTCCTGGGCTTGCTCATCCCAACAAAAGGTGTTGTCCTTCTTCAAAAGACGCATGAAGCCTCTAGTCAAATTGGCAAAATTGACAATGAATCTCCGTAAGAAGTTTGCCATTCCTTGCAAACATTGAAGATGACGAATGTTTTTCAAGGGAGACAACTGAAGTATTGCCTCAACCTTCAAAGGGTCGACTCTTATACCCTCTTTAGAAACAATGAATCCTAATAAGCAACCAGACTTCACACAAAAGATGCACTTGTGAGGATTTAACCTGGCCAAATAATGGTGGCACCTTAGGACCCTCCTTTGTGTTGGATTAGCCTGTTTTTCCTTCCCTACTTTGATGCAATGATTTCTCAGAATGTTTGTTTTAATGCCTGGTTTGCTCTACTTGCTGCCTTGGAGAGCCTTTGGAAACCTGTTGGATTGCTGTTGTTGAACGTATTTGAAGCTTGCTAAAATCGGAAGCTGTTTTGCTTTGGTTTTCCGCCATTGCGGAGGGTTTTAATTTTTCACCTCCCGATTGCAGAACCTTCCGATTGCCGATCCTTTTTATTTACGGCAGGTGCTTTTCTGATTGGGCATTGGACGCTTTTTTAATCTTTTATCCCGCCGTTGCGGATGAGCTTTTGATCATGATTTCCGGTTTCTCCCGACTTATGTATTTTCGATTGACTTCAAGTTTTTAAGTCAGAACCTTTTACTGTGTTAATTTCCCCCGTTCTGGAGGGATTTGGACTTTCGTCCTCCGACTTGAGATTCTCCGATGTCTGACACGTGTAACCAGAACGGAGACTTTTAGGATTGTATCTTCCGCCGTTGCGGAAAGCTTTAGACTCTCGGCTTCCGATTCAGGTTTTCTCCGACGTCCGATTGTTGAGTTCTCCCATCTCACCCAACATTGCGGACAGATCGACGTTATGGCCTTCCGCCGTTGCGGAAGGTTCCGCATTCTCACCCTCCGATTTAGAATGGATTCCCGTCCGACATGTTATGTCGCACGTGTGGATTTTGTATATATGTGAGCGGGTCAAGGGGTTTGTTTAACATTCCATCGTTGTCGATTAGTGTGCTCTGCCGTTATTTGTTGCGCTCACCCGTTTCGCCATTGCAGTACTTTCGGTCCAGGTGTTTTCACCATGCTCAGCGGTTATCTCCATGTCAGCTGTGCGCTCTTGCCAGGTAGGTTATTTTCACCATTTCCTTTTCCTTTGAAGCATGCGGTAAAGTTTATATGGACAGTGTTGGGTCACAGTAGTTTTCCCCTAGCGGTTTGCCGGTTCCGTTGTTTTCAAGCCTATATAAGTAAGGGGAGGGCTAGTTTTGACAGTCAGCGGGGCATTTTTTTAACTCACGAAGAAATTATTTAGGTCGCGGCCTCGCCTGTAAACCCCGCATATAGAGATGGGGGTTTGGTGCAGACGGCCGTTACGCCGTCTGTACCAAGCTTCCCCGGATAGTGATGATTGTGTCAGAAGAGGGGATTGTATAGGCGTTTTCTGCATTACCTATGGGTTTTCCTCGCAGTTGTGGCCTCATTTTATCCACACCCTCAGACATTGGTTTCGCCACGCCATTCTACACTTCTTGTTTTGAAACCCTAGCTGGTTGGGAAGAATCCGTTGCGATTTGTAGATCATTAGCCTGGAACACCATGGGTAGTCAAACTAATGTAATTGTTTTGCCGCAAACGGCGTGGCTCCTCATTGTGTTCGTTCCTGCTAAGATATATGTTGTTAAAAGCATAGGGAAACCCCCACAGTCATGCCACATATAACTGCGTTCGATCATCTCTTTTGTTGATACACACAGGCTAAACTTTTGAGTACTGCACGCTGCATTTTAATGGTTCTAATGATTAAAGCAACTTTTAAGCTGCACATATATGCATTGGGTTCTTTACTTACTATCACCTTAAACACGTGAGACTGGCATACTGGATATTGATGTAGTTTGTTGCAGTTTAAAGATGGTTATGGAATGGTTCAATATCATGCAGTAATGTTGCATATTATAGATAAGGATACTAACATGTGCATAATAAGCATATTAGTCATTTCAGTTAGGTTATGCAAGCTGGTATCTTAGTTTTATTGACTAATTGCTGTAAATACTGCACACTGATATAGAAATGTTTGCAACTTTGATGCCTCAATATTATCATGTTACCTATGGCAGGAAGAAGTCAATTCTACCATGTCCAAAAGACAAAAGAAAAAGGCCCCAATGGTGGAAGAAGTGCCACAAGCAGAAGCTGAAACAAAGACTGAATATATATATGGGGACACTCAATGTGTCTCTGGTGTTGAACCCGAATACCAGTGGGGGGATGTCTATAGACTCATCACCAGAAGAGAGGTGCCTGATATGGGATTGGAAGAGGAACCCATCTATGCCAACATCGAAAGATCGGCACTCATGAAGGTCACCACTAGGCCAGAACTCTTCCCATGCCCGGAAGTCATAGGATGGATTCAGCCTCAGGCGGATGTCTCAACAATGATTATGAAGGATGTTAATGATCAAGGTTATGCTGCGTACAACCCTAGTTTTGTAGCCTTGGCCTACCATCTGCCGGAGCCCGAAGTGTTCGTGTCTGATGACTGGTTAAGTAACATTAAAATGGACCTGATAGAAACCATGAAAAGAATGATGCTAACAGGGAAACTTTTCAGGCTCAGAGCAACGAATGAGTATGATACAGCGAGTCTAAGGGCTCCATATAGATTCATAGCCTTGATGCTCAACAGAATATTTGGAAGAGCTCATGGCAAGTTGTTCAAGTTGGAATGGATACCTCTCATCTTTCACGTGGCCACCGATGGGACAATATTCAACTGGCCCAGCCTGGTTTCAAATAGTCTGTCTGCTTGCTTGGCCGCAGCCCAAGGGGGAGAGACCCAAAAAAAGTCTGAGTTTTACATGAGCTCGATACTTATAGACTGCATATTGTGTCATAAGCCCTTCCCGAGTCTCAGATGCATCTGTGACAGGGAGAGAATGCCTATCTACGCAGCTTACAAACCTTTGTGGGCACATGTTTACCACAACCACTATAGAGAAGTATGCAAACAATTCATTATGCCATTGCACACCCTCATTTTTCTGAAGGAATGTGACTGCTTGTCGGAGGGGGCCATGAAAGTAATAGAAGAATACGTAGACTATTACTTGATAGAAAATGGCATGTATTTCAGAATGTTTGGTGGCTCAAAAGCCCCTTCCCTGCTGCCAAAATACGCAACAGACTATATTGTCCATAAGGAGGCAGTCAAGCAAGTTTTCATCAATGGAATAGGCAAATTCATGTTTGAACACAAGAAGACCGCTTACCCCCCTTTGCCATTCAAACTAGGGAGCTGCAGATTTGCTAAAGTGAAACAGGCTGATGAATTTGTAGCAGAATTAGAGAAATTCCATTTTGGCAGGATGCCATTCCAGAGGAGTGATTCCCAAGGTAAGGTTGTGGAGCATTGCAAAGAACATAAGGTTCACTTTGAGTATACTCATCACTTCGATAAGGAAGAATCTGTCTTCCGAAGTGCCCCTAACTTGACAGCTCTAAGAAGAAGATTCAAGCCAAAGATCACCACAAAAGGTGGAAAAGGGGTTGAGTGAGCCAAAGCTGAGCAAGCCAGAGTTGAGGAAGAGGCCAAAAGGAGACAGGAGGAGGCCCAGAAGCTAGCACAGGAAGCTGCAGGATGGCTTCATAGCGAAGAAGAAGAAAAAAGAAAAGCTGCCCAAGAAGCAGCTGAGGAGGCACAAGAAGCAGCCAAAGAGGCTGAAGAAGTAGCTAGGAAAGCAGCCGAAGAAGCGAAGAGAAAGCTAGATGAGGAAATGAGAAGGCAGGAACTAGAAGGTCAAAAGCTGACAGAGACAGGACAATCAGCTACTGAGGAGCAGACCCAAGAAACAGAAAATCCAGAGGTCCAGGATCCACAAGTGCCTGCTGCCGACACTCTTGTGTTCCCTTCGCTCAGAATAGTTCCTTTTGTCCAGGAAAAGGGCAAGGAAATCCCGAATTTCAATACTATGTATTATGATAGGGATACCAAGAGAATAATGAAGAGGATAGAAAGAAAGGTAGAATCAGAAGGAATGGCTGGCACAATGATAACAGATACTGCTGTTATGATAGGGACAGACGTGGATCCAAGACTTACCATAAGGGCCGAAACTGCAATACTACATGCTTCAGAGGATAACAGAGACAAGGTGATGACTAAACTGGAGTCATACAAGAAATCTTCTGAGCAGCTGAAGGATACCCTGAAGAGAGAAAGAGAGGAGGAAAGCAAACTAAAGCGTAAGTTTGAACACTTACAAAGGGAAATGAAGACTGCTGAAGCTGAACTCCAGGTTCTCCATGAAGAAAGACAGGCCCAGGAGGCTACACAGGAACACCTGGAGCAAGTGCAAGCAGAAGATCAAGGGTTGAAGAAGGAGAAGGAGCAGTTACTGTCAAAGGTGATAGAGCTGGAAGAGCAGCAGAAGATCATCTATGAGGCCAATGATTCACAGGTCCAAGAACTGAAAGAGCAGCTAGCATCTCTAACTGCTGACCTGAAGGCAACAAAGGAACAGGAAGTAAATCTGCAGCCTTTCAAGGACCAATCCTGGCTCATAAGGCTAAAATGCTATAACTGCAGACCGCTCTGGAAGAAGAAAGGTGCAAAGTCCTTCAGATTGACAGCAGGCTAGAAGAGATCATGGAAACTTCCTCATACTTCGTTGATCGATCTCAGGATGTTCTTGAGGTCTTGAGTGCCAGAATGGCGAGGCCGGAAGATGATGCCGAGACTCCAGAAGGGCTACCAGCAAAAGACCATCAATCCCTTAAGAAATATCACAACCTAATAGAGTTTGCCATCAGTACTGCAGAAGACTTCAAGAAGGCTATAAAAAAGACGCAAGGAGCATGCTCAGAATATTTCAGAAGGCTCCTGAATACGTACAACCGATGTCAAACAGAGGCTGAGCATAGGCTTGAGGAGTTCCCGGACCATGAGGCCTTTGTGGAAATATTGCAGAAGAGATATCAAGATGCAAAGGCCAGAACTCAACAGATTAGAACCATTGATGACCTAGTGCTAAAGAACGAGGTAGGCCACGCAGCCGTTAGCATGCAATTTCTAGAAGATCAGCTTCGGTTGAGCCCCGCAAGGATCGAAGCCCTCAGGAGCCAAGGTGAAAAGTTTGAAATCAACATTCAGTTCCTAGAGCCATGCTCATTTGAAGGCATTGCTGCTGAAGCAGCAGCGTGGAAAAAGTTTTTAGATAGCCAGACAGGACCCTCCTCATAAAGGACCAGTCAACTTTGTAATAATTTAATAATTTTGTAAAAGTTTTTTGAGAAATGAAGCGTTGGGAAAGCAAAAGGTTGGGAAGCCCAAAGGTTACTTTGGGCAGCCCAACCATTTTACCTTTTGTATAAAAGTAGGAAGCGTAGAGAGAAGAAGGGATTTTTTCCCCAGTAAGACCGGTGATGACGTATTGTAAGAAGAACTATTTCCTTTTGCAATAAAAATTTATAGTTTGCCTGTTGAAAGAAAATCGGTGGGATTTCGAATGCTTTGCCATGGATAGTTGAAAGATGAACTACTTTGTTTTTCAGCATTGTGTCCATGAATCGTGAGATCGTTCTAACTTTATGACCTATGTATTTGTTTAAATGATTTCTGATTTATTTGCGAAATAACCACCATGAGTAATGTAGGCTTATCATAAAACAATTAGCTATCTGGTTGTGGAAATATCTTTCATTGTTCATGCTTGTAAAAGTAAATGTCAGCTATCTGTAATTGTTGTTATCATGCATGCACATTCCCATTACTCATATATATTAAATACAATTTGGCTCCCCGGGGATAGGTAGATAGAGATAGATAGATAGATAGATAGATAGCTAGGTCATTGCATAGCTGCATGTGTGATTCAGGTGCCGGTGAGCCTAAGACGAGAGGTAAGAACCTGCGCATCACTTTGTGAATGCTCCTTGCATCCTTCACCACCCTGCATAATTAGGTAGATACTTGCATTCCATTCCTAAGTCAAAAAATTACAAATCCCGGTGGACCGGGCCGCAACCGGTAACCCCTTTTTTGTTACTTTGACGTACGGTGGTCGGACCGTAAACCGGACGGATTCCCTATACCAAACAGTCAACGGGCTAGTTGGGAACGTTGATTTGGGAGAATCCCTTACGGTTGCCTCCTGCGAATTTCCAGGCCTCAATAGTTTTGGCGCTAGAAGGAGGGCTTGAAGTAAGTGGCTGGCCGTGGAACTAAATTTCCTGAGACTATCCTACCTGCAGATGTTTTGAAGCTTTCAACCTAACCCAAGTATGTGCAGATTTCGGTACTATCCTTGAAGGACTGTTCTTTCCAGTGGCTTATTCGTTTACCACCTGATCATGGCTGGTAATCAACCCAACCCTCTGCCGGCATGGAAAGCTAGGTCTCCTCTGAACTTAACACCTCCTTTGCACAATCTACCTCCAGCCTTTGACAAGCTCTTGCCTAAGTTCGACCCTGAGGAAGGGATTGTTGTAGACGATCAACTTCAAAGCTTCTACCTAGCATTAGAAGGGCTAAGGGCTGGGGAGTATGAAGATGTGGTCTGTAGGCTATTTCCGCACACTCTGAAAGGAGCAGCAGCATCTTGGTATTTCAGTCTGCCTGCAAACTCCATTCCTGATTGGAACACCTTTGAAGGAGTTTTCAGAAGTAAATACACAACCCAAAAAACGCACGCCTCATTGATGAAAGGTCTTGGTCAGCTAAGAAAAGAGAAGAATGAAAAGGTGCGTAGTTTCACTTAGAGATTTTCACTGTACCTAAAAAACTTTTCTGCAGTTGATAGACCTTCAGACAAGGTTTTGATTGAGTATTACACCTCAGCCCTAGGGCCTGAGTTGGCCATGTTTGCCAAGATGAAAGTCAAGCCTACACTGGTAGAGACGTATGAAGAGGCTGAAAGGGTAGAGGCTGAAAGTGAGAGTGTGGAAGATTATCCTGACCCACTTGAAGACAGAGTTACCGCGAGGAGAATCTCTTTGTTGTCTAAACCTAGAGAAGATCAATCACCCGATTACCAAGGAATGATGAAAATGCTTCAGAAACTATCCAACCGAATAATAGACTTGGATAAAGAAAGGGATATTCAGAAAACCTATAAGCCTCACTATCCGAAAAAAGAGGGTAACAACCAATGGCAAGTCCCTCCTCCCAATTCGGCATCAATAAACATAACAGAAGTAGGAGGGGATAATTTCTGTACCTTTCACCAACAACCTCATTCTGAGAAGAAGTGTCCTCAATGGTTACATTCAATGACATTGGTGATGAATAAGTTGTTGGATCCTAAATTGATTAAGGACAGTGGTGAGGAGGAAAAGGAGAGACAGATCATAAGAAAACCGGAGGATGATACTATGTTCTCATGGAATGGTATTTCACTTTTTGACATGGAAAATGACACTCCTAAATCTGAATGCACATCTACAACTACGAAGGACATGAGTGTCATAGGCCAAGACAATGAAATGATTTCCAAAATAAACAATGTGCAGGAAAAGGTTAAGAAACTGGACGAGGGCAAAACGCATAAGAACAATACCCTCAACCAAAGGACAGAGCCGATCACTGAGACTGTCAAACTTGTAGAAGAACAGACAGGTGTTAGTGGGGAAAACTTTGATGAAACTCAAGAGCGAGCAAAGGATATACCTACTCAAAACCAAATAGGGGAAGAAGACCAAGAACCAGGTTGGAAAGAAAACCTTGACACCCCACCTTTTCTCTTGACTTTAGAAATGCTGAATTATAATGTGCATAACTGCTTGGTGGACTCTGGAGCAGCAGTGAATGTGATGCCCCTTGAGATTTGTAAAAATATTAACGGACAACTAGAGTCCACACCTCGTGAAGTAACGCAATTAGATCGCACAGGTGTCAAGGTGGTGGGAGAAATGAAGAATGTCCTCATTCGTTTGGCTGCAAAAGACAAGATATGTCAATTTATTGATATTATGGTGGCTGACATACCAAGGGGATATGGGCTCATTCTCAACCGAGATTGGGCTGCCAGGTTGAAAGGTTATTTTGCTTCAGATTGGTCTCACCTATTGTTACCTCTCAAGGGTACCCCAAATCCAATAAAAATTCTGAGAGAACCATACATGAAGTATATTGTCACTAAGTTAGGAGAATGCAATGAGTCTGTTGATTCTATCCTGGAAAACTACCTGACTGAGCTTAAGCTAAGACATCATTCCTCAAAAGGGGCCAGTTCTATGACGGACACTCAGCCTGAGCTCCTTCAACTCCCTCAAGCTGAAAGTGATGATTGCAGGATATTAGATATGGGTTCCATTTCAATAACAGCACAGTTGGATCATGGTTAGATAACTCATGTCTAAAAACCCGGCTCATTCCTTAGCTCTCTAATTTTAAAATTTTTCAGGAATGGGCAACGTCTTTGTTTTTCTTTTGTACATAAATAAATTGTTTTCTTTCGTAATACTAGATATTGTTTTCATGCTTTATTGCTTTGATGTTTTTGCTTCTTTTGGCTATTTGCTTTGCTAGTTCTTGGTTGTAATAAAGAGGCAAACTTTTGGTTGCAATGGAAACATCAGGGTTCTTGATTAACTGGGATCTTGAGTGAAGTACTGTGCTCTAAAGTATGGAATATCTTCTAGTAGTTGTTTTCCTAACTGGCAATGCATTTAGTAAAGTCTTACTTAACCCTGTAAATAGCTCAGAAGTAAAAAGAGTCTGGAATACTATTTTGAGGCTCCATCCATTTCACATCTTAAGTATCCTAGGGGGTGACAGCATAAGATCCACGGAAAGGAAGCAGAGTAAGACAGTATATCATATATAAATGATCCCATGCCATAATGTCAGAAAAGCTAAAAGCTATTAAGAGACAAAATTCCTGAAAGAAATAAGACATACCAAAGCAGAGCTTGACAAGCATGAAATACTAAATGGCCACAAGATCCTCTCCGTCCGTGAATTAAAATGTGAAGTACAATGTTCACACAAAAGGGCACTATGGGATAGAGGATCCTGAATTAAAATTCAGTAAGAAAAGGCCTACAGGAGGACTCATATCAAAAGAACTAAAATTCAAACAGCACAAAAGTGCAGATTGGCATGGGAATGAAGAACAAAAGGATAATACTGGGTACTATCTGTTACGATCATGTGGTGTCCAAGCTGGAAACTACCTAAGGACAGGTAAAATAAACCTCATTTATTTGGCCTCAAAAGAGTTATTCAGACCTGGAACACTCCTGATGTTACCTTCTCCCGAAAGAATGGGCTTCTTCTGAGTAATTTAATGCATAATTTACGCTGGCTTAGGAATGCAGACATCAAGAAGATTTCGACTTTTATTCAGACGGTCTTGCACTGGGAAAAAGTTAATTCAGATATCTGGAGTTCATCAGGTAGTCGCCAATTGTTGCGTCTGCAACAATTTCCCAAAATTCTAAAAAAATTTAGGACCCTCCTTTGTTTTGGATTAGCCTGTTTTTCCTTCCCTACTTTGATGCAATGATTTCTCAGAATGTTTGTTTTAATGCCTGGTTTGCTCTACTTGCTACCTTGGAGAGCCTTTGGAAACCTGTTGTATTGCTTCTATTGAACGTATTTGAAGCTTGCTAAAATCGGAAGCTGTTTTGCTTTGGTTTTCCGCCATTGCGGCAGGTTTTAAGTTTTCACCTCCCGATTGCAGAACCTTCCGACTGCCGATCCTTTTTATTTACAGCGGGTGCTTTTCTGATTGGGCATCAGATGCTTTTTTAATCTTTTATCCCGCCGTTGTGGACAAGCTTTTGATCGTGATTTCCAGTTTCTCCCGACTTATGTATTTTTTATTGACTTCAAGTTTTTAAGTCGGAACCTTTTACTATGTTAATTTCCCCCATTGCGGAGGGATTTGGACTTTTGTCCTCCGACTTGAGATTCTCCGACGTTCGACGCGTGTAACCAAAACGGAGACTTTTAGGGTTGTATCTTCCACCGTTGCGAAAAGATTCAGACTCTCGGCTTCCGATTCAGATTTTCTCCGACGTCCGATTGTTGAGTTCTCCCGTCTCGCCCAACATTACGGACAGATCGACGTTATGGCCTTCCGCCGTTGCGGAAGGTTCCGCATACTCACCCTCCGATTTAGAATGGATTCCCGTCCGACATGTTATGTCACACGTGTGGATTTTGTATATATATGTGAGCGCGTCACGGGGTTTGTTTAACATTCCATCATTGTCGATTAGTGTGCTCTGTCGTTATCTGTCGTGCTCACCCGTTTCGCCGTTGCAATACTTTCGGTCCAGGTGTTTTCACCGTGCTCGGCGGTTATCTCCACGTCAGCTGTGCGCTCTTGCCAGGTAGATTATTTTCATCATTTCCTTTTCCTTTGAAGCATGCAGTAAAGTTTATATGGACAGTGTTGGGTCACAGTAGTTTTCCCCTAGCGGTTTGTCGGTTCCGTTGTTTTCAAGCCTATATAAGTAAGGGGAGGGCTAGTTTTGACAGTCAGTGGGGCGGTTTTTTAACTCACGGAGAAATTATTTAGGTTGCGGCCTCGCTTGTAAACCCCGCATATAGAGATGGGGGTTTGGTGCAGACGGCCGTTACGACGGCCGTTACGCCGTCTGCACCAAGCTTCCCCGGATAGTGATGATTGTGTCAGAAGAGGGGATTGTATAGGCATTTTCTGCATTACCTGTGGGTTTTCCTCGCGGTTGTGGCCTCATTTTATCCGCACCCTCGGACATTGGTTTCGCCGCGCCATTCTGCACTTCTTGTTTTGAAACCCTAGCTGGTTGGGAAGAATCCGCTGCGATTTGTAGATCTTTAGCCTGGAACACCATGGGTAGTCAAACTAATGTAATTGTTTTGCCGCAAACGAGTGGCTCCTCATTGTGTTCGTTCCTGCTAAGATATATGTTGTTAAAAGCATAGGGAAACCCCCACGGTCATGCTGCATATAACTGCGTTCGATCATCTCTTTTGTTGATACACACAGGCTAAACTTTTGAGTACTGCACGCTGCATTTTAATGGTTCTAATGATTAAAGCAACTTTTAAGCTGCACATATATGCATTGGGTTCTTTACTTACTATCACCTTAAACACGTGAGACTGGCATACTAGATATCGATATAGTTTTTTGTAGTTTAAAGATGGTTATGGAATGGTTCAATATCGTGCAGTAATGTTGCATCTTATAAACAAGGATACTAACATGTGCATAATAAACATATTAGTCATATCAGTTAGGTTATGCAAGCTGGTATCTTAGTTTTATTGACAAATTGCTGTAAATACTACACACTGATATACAAATGTCTACAACTTTGATGCCTCAATATTATCATGTTACCTATGGCAAGAAGAAGTCAATTCTACCATGTCCAAAAGACAAAAGAAAAAGGCCCCAGTGGTGGAAGAAGTGCCACAATCAGAAGCTGAAACAAAGACTGAATATATATATGGGGACACTCAATGTGTCTCTGGTGTTGAACTCGAATATTAGTGGGGGGATGTCTATAGAATCATCACCAGAAGAGAGGTGCCTAATATGGGACTGGAAGAGGAACCCATCTACGCCAACATCGAAAGATCGACACTCATGAAGGTCGCCACTAGGCCGGAACTCTTCCAATGCCCGGAAGTCATAGGATGGATTCTGCCTCAGGCGGATGTCTCAACAATGATTCTGAAGGATGTTAATGATCAAGGTTATGCTGCGTACAGCCCTGGTTATGTAGCCTTGGCCTACCATCTACCGGAGCTCGAAGTGTTCGTGTCTGATGACTGGTTGAGTAACATTAAAATGGACCTGATAGAAACCATGAAAAGAATGATGCTAACAGGGAAACTTTTCAGGCCCAGAGCAACGAATGAGTATGATACAGCGAGCCTAAGGGCTCCATACAGATTCATAGCCTTGATGCTCAAAAGAATATTTGGAAGAGCTCATGGCAGGTTTTTCAAGCTGGAATGGATACCTCTCATCTTTCACGTGGCCACCGATGGGACAATCTTCAACTGGCCCAGCCTGGTTTCAAATAGTCTGTCTGCTTGCTTGGCCGCAGCCCAGGGGGGAGAGACCCGAAAAAAGTCTGAGTTTTACATGAGCTCAATACTTATAGACTGCATATTGTGTCATAAGCCCTTCCCGGGTCTCAGATGCATCTGGTACAGGGAGAGAATGCCTATCTACACGGCTTACAAACCTTTGTGGGCACATGTTTACCACAGCCACTATAGAGAAGTATGCGAACAGTTCATTATGCCATTCCACACCCTCATTTTTCTGAAGGAATGTGACTGCTTGTCGGAGGGGGCCATGAAAGTAATAGAAGAATACGCAGACTATTACTTGACAGAAAATGGCATGTATTTCAGAATGTTTGGTGGCTCAAAAGCCCCTTCCCTGCTGCCAAAATATGCAACCGACTATATTGTCCATAAGGAGGCGGTCAAGCAAGTTTTCATCGATGGAATAGGCAAATTCATGTTTGAACACAAGAAGACCGCTTACCCCCCTTTGCCATTCAAACTAGGGAGCTGCAGATTTGCTAAAGTGAAACAGGCTGATGAATTTGTAGCAGAATTAGAGAAATTCCATTTTGGAAGGATGCCATTCCAGAGGAGTGATTCCCAAGGTAAGGTTGTGGAGCATTGCAAAGAACATAAGGTTCACTTTGAGTATACTCATCACTTCGATAAGGAAGAATCTGTCTTCCGAAGTGCCCCTAACTTGACAGCTCTAAGAAGAAGATTCAAGCCAAAGATCACCACTAAAGGTGGAAAAGGGGCTGAGCGAGCCAAAGCTGAGGAAGAGGCCAAAAGGAGACAGGAGGAGGCCCAGAAGCTAGCACAGGAAGCTGCAGGATGGCTTCATAGCGAAGAAGAAGAAAAAAGAAAAGCTGCCCAAGAAGCAGCTGAGGAGGCACACGAAGCAGCTAAAGAGGCTGAAGAAGTAGCTAGGAAAGCAGCCGAAGAAGCGAAGAGAAAGCTAGATGAGGAAATGAGAAGGTAGGAAACAGAAGGTCAAAAGCTAATAGAGACAGGACAATCAGCTACTAAGGAGGAGACCCAAGAAACAAAAAATCCAGAGGTCCAGGATCCACAAGTGCCTGCTGCCGACACTCTTGTGTTCCCTTCGCTCAGAATAGTTCCTTTTGTCCAAGAAAAGGGCAAGGAAATCCCGAATTTCAATACTGTGTATTATGATAGGGATACCAAGAGAATAATGAAGAGGACAGAAAGAAAGGTAGAATCAGAAGGAATGGCTGGCACAATGATAACAGATACTACTGTTATGATAAGGACAGACGTGGATCCAAGACTTACCATAAGGGCCGGAACTGCAATACTACATGCTTCAGAGGATAACATAGACAAGGTGATGACTAAACTGGAGTCATACAAGAAATCTTCTGAGCAGCTGAAGGATACGCTGAAGAGAGAAAGAGAGGAGGGCAGCAGACTAAAGCGCAAGTTTGAACACTTACAAAGGGAAATGAAGACTGCTGAAGCTGAACTGCAGGTTCTCCATGAAGAAAGACAGGCCCAGGAGGCTACACAGGAACACCTGGAGCAAGTGCAAGCGGAAGATCAAGGGTTGAAGAAGGAGAAGGAGCAGTTACTGTCAAAGGTGATAGAGCTGGAAGAGCAGCAGAAGATCATCTATGAGGCCAATGATTCACAGGTCCAAGAACTGAAAGAGCAGCTAGCGTCTCTGACTCCTGACTTGAAGGCAGCAAAGGAACAACAAGTAAATTTGCAGCCTTTCAAGGACCATATCCTGGCTCATAAGGCTAAAATGCTACAGCTGCAAACCACTCTGGAAGAAGAAAGGTGCAAAGTCCTTCAGATTGACAGCAGGCTAGAAGAGATCATGGAAACTTCCTCATACTTCGTTGATCGATCTCAGGAT
>LPNX010214113.1:142424-241772 GCA_001517045.1 Pseudotsuga menziesii
GTTGCTGAAGCAGCAGCGTGGAAAAAGTTCTCAGATAGCCAGACGGGACCCTCCTCATAAAGGACCAGTCAACTTTGTAATAATTTAATAATTTTGTAAAAGTTTTTTGAGAAATGAAGCATTGGGAAAGCAAAAGGTTGGGAAGCCCAAAGGTTACTTTGGGCAGCCCAACCATTTTACCTTTTGTATAAAAGTAGGAAGCATAGAGAGAAGAAGGGCTTTTTTCCCCAGTAAGACTGGTGATGACGTGTTGTAAGAAGAACTATTTCCTTTTGGAATAAAAATTTACAGTTTGCCTGTTGAAAGAAGATCGGTGGGATTTCGAATGCTTTGCCATGGATAGTTGAAAGATTAACTACTTTGTTTTTCAGCATTGTGTCCATGAATCGTGAGATCGTTCTAACTTTATGACCTATGTCTTTGTTTAAATGATTTCTGATTTATTTGTGAAATAACCACCATGAGTAATGTAGGCTTATCATAAAACAATTAGCTATCTGGTTGTGGAAATATCTTTCATTGTTCATGCTTGTAAAAGTAAATGTCAGCTATCTGTAATTGCTGTTATCATGCATGCACATTCACATTACTCATATACAATTTAGCTCCCCGGGGATAGGTAGATAGAGATAGATAGATAGATAGATAGATAGATAGGTCATTGCATAGCTGCATGTGTGATTCAGGTGCTGGTGAGCCTAAGATGAGAGGTAAGAACCTGCGCATCACTTTGTGAATGCTCCTTGCATCCTTCACCACCCTGCATAATTAGGTAGATACTTGCATTCCATTCCTAAGTCAAAAAATTACAATTTCCGGTGGACCGGGCCGCAACCGGTAACCCCTTTTTTGTTACTTTGACATACGGTGGCCGGACCGTAAACCGGACGGATTCCCTATACCAAATAGTCAACGGGCTAGTTGGGAACGTTGATTGGGGAGAATCCCTTACTGTTGCCGCCTGCGAATTTCCAGGCCTCAACAGAACCATGGGACTACCAATTCTCTCACTAAGAACCTCGCTAAAGTCCTCACACTCCAAGCGGTCAAGCTCGGGAAGAAAGTAAGATCTATGATGCAACTCTCCCCATGGTGGCTCAACTCCCAACATGGCCTCAATAATCGCTTCGTCTGAAGGAAAAACACTATCAAGGCAATCATGTGCGTGAGAAGACTGTACTGCCCATGTAGGCAACACATATGGGTCCTCCTCTTCCATCCGCGAAGAGGAAGGACTAGGCTCTGCAACACACCCAAGATTAGCTTGATAAGCTACCATAGTTGTAGGCAACGACACGTCCGTCACGATGGGCTCACTCGAAGTATTCATTGTAGGAAGAATCCAAGGATCTTCCATATGACTCGTGCGAAAAGACACCGATCTCATAGATGTCGAAGCCTCACTGGAACAAGACCTTATCATAAGGATAGGTGCAGGTCAACTAAAGCTTCCCATGAGGGATGGATACATGCCCACACCCACACTCCCAGTTGCTGGCTGAGAGTTTTCTAGAATCAGGATCAAAGCTCCCGAAGATGCGGTAACCGATGGATTTTTGAATGACATTTGATCAATCGTAACTATCTTCCCATTAAGTGGAAAGCATACAACATGAAATAGGGAAGAAGCTACGGCTTGCATACTGTACATCCAATTCCTACCTAGCAAGAGATTGTAGTCAAGGGGCGCATCAACCACCTCGACCTCTATCGCAACGGTCTTCCCTCCCAAACGGACCTTAAGGGAAGGAAGGATCCCATGCGGCCTAAACGATCTCTCATCAAACGCAATTAACATGGTCGCAGATTTAGACAACTCAGGGGAACCTAAACCCTTCCAACACGATAAAGACATCACAGAAGCAACAGCGCCTTCATCAATCACAGTGCGCTTGACGATCATGTTGAGACATTCTACATGAATCAAAAGAGACACATAGTAAGGAAAGCGAGGCTGAAATATTGCGATTTCAAATTTAATCACAGAGGAAGAATTATCATCATTCACACTAAGGGAAAAAAAGCAAATCCTTCCTTTACGAAGGACAACTCTTAAGCACTTCTAGCGTAGACATCACACAAGGAGTGTGGCCCAAATCCTCGACAACAGAATAGTTCTGGGCGGCTCGGGCATTAGGATTGTGCCCCGAACGCTTAAGGACTCCCTTAGGAATGCGAGGTGCAACTTCAGGTTTATCCATAGGTTTTTCGATACACAAAGGAGTCCCTGGTGGATCAGGTTCCTATCCTAGGTTGGGTTGTGACGAACCATAGTCCTTCGCACGGGTCACAACTTTTGCAGCACGTACCATGTTAATGCAACCACGACCACTACCCTTCGGCAGATCTTGATCACCACCAGACTGATCATGGGTCCTTGAGTTCATGTTTTGATTGTGAGGTAAAGGGTTAGTCAGCACAGCTCGGCCCTGTGCTAAGAATCTCAAGGCTTCATCAATACGAGGGCACAAGTAAGTGAGGTGATCTTCCTTACACAACTTGCAAGGAAATTTAACCTTACGTTTAGCTTGCTTGTCCCCCTAGCATTACGGGCGTTCTTGTCATTATTATTAGCATTTTCATTCCTATTCCCACCCTTACGATTGTTCTTACCATTCTTTTTATTCCTTCCAGGTTGCTGGTTACCCTTCTGGTCCGACGATTGCAACGAAAGCACACTTGCCGTTTGGGTGGGTTGAGACGAAGTCGTGGCTTGTCCCGAAGCAAATTGGTTGATTGACAATTGACTAACTTGTTTTGCAACCGAATCCACAGGTTTATCACTCGCACAACCAACAATGTCATCGGCATGTGGTCTAGGTTTAACTTTGGGGTCGAAACTAGAACATGGAGCATTGGGAATGATCTCATATAACAAACCGGATTGAGCATAAATCAAATCCAGTTCCTGCGCCCTAAAAATGGCTTGTTCCTCATTTTGCACTCCGAATGTAGAAACATTTTTCGCTATATAAGGCAATAATGACTTAAGGAACCATTCGAGGAGGAATTCCGGCGGTATGAAGGCTTTAATAAACCTCTTATGTCTATGCCGCTCTTGGATATGATCTGAGATATGTGTGGCTTTATCCTGTCAAAATGTCGACAAGAGTTCCGTACCAATGTCATAACGCACTGGTAGCTGGAAGTGGCTAAGAAAAGTCATCGCTAGGTCGTCGAACAAAGCGAATGCCCCCCTAGGTAACTCTATATACCTTTTCGTGGCAAGCCCTGTAAGGGTGCATTGAAACAGCCTTAAACGGATCGAATCTTGGTGTAAGGAATTTGAAGAGCACCATAGGTGAAAGGTAGTAACATGTTCACTTGGATCTTCTCCCGGTTTTCCCTCGAATTTGGGTATGTCCGAGGGAAGCTTAGTAGGGACAGCTGACCAAGCCGGGTCATGAGCTATAGGATTGTTCGTCAATCTCGACAAGTCAGGAAGATTTAGCATTGCGAGGAAAGGGAGCCTAGGATGAGTAGGTTGATGGACCGCTCCTTGATAGTTCTGATTCACATAGGTCTGGTTACCATAACCACCATGGCCTTGGCATAGTGCCCTCCTCCCGTTTGACCCATATAGGGTGGCATGGAAACACCATAGTGTGGTGTACCTTGACTATTCAGAGCTACAAAGCCATAATTTGGAGAGTAAGCAGGTTGATACCCGCACCCATAAGGTGAAGAACCCTGTCCATACTGCGTCCCATAATAAGGCCCATAAGTCATCGCATGAGATGTCCCATGAGACACTCCTTAAGTAGGAATATACGCTCCAAAAGTAGGAATATACATTCCGAAAATAGGGATATACGCTCCAGAAGTAGTAACATGACCTCTAGAAGTATGAACATGACCTCCTGAAACCACGGGCGGTACTTGAACTTGAGACACAACTGGTCGAGTAACCGCAGTACAGACATGACTCGTAGCAACGTTCCGACCCAAAGGACCACGTGAATGAGGTGGAGGGTGAACATTCGAAGAACTAGGGACAGAGGATGAAGGGACCTATGTAATTATGTACGTGTTGTTCCCTATAGTCACTCATCTCAGATCTAGTATCTTAATAGGATCACTACCTCTAGGCCTAGGAAGAAGATGTGATGTAGCTTCCACCGCCGGGATGGAAGGTGCAATGTGACTTGTGCTCCCAAACCTCTCCACATGGTAAGGAATGAGAGTGCCCCCAGGCATACTGCTAGGCTCAAACTTTGACTCGACATGAAATTCCAAATCATGTGTGGGAAAACCAAACATACCATAACTAGTGCTCGCGGGTTCAAAATGAGTCTCATCATCTTTTGGCATTCCATATCGGCGATGCGTCAATGGGGGATCAATACTAGAGTAAGTAGGTCTATCATGAAAAGTTCCTATCTCAGAAATAACAGGACCTAACTCAATCAAATCAGGTGAAGGATCATAGTTAAGAGTAAACTCCCCATCTTCCACTTGAATGGGAGAAGGTGGTTCAGGAATACCTTCAACATGGTCTCCCATCGTGTGTGAATCAATGTGCAAAGTAGTCCGCCTGGACTATCTATCACTCTCTCTCAAAGGAGGAGGAAATGTAGAAGGCATAAGTCTTTCTAAATGACGAGAACGGCGAGGCGCTGCACTCGAATCCACAATGACTCAAAAATTATAAAAGACTCTCTAGTTACGCAAACCCTAGGCAAGCTAACATGCACAGAGCATACACCAATAAAATCTAAAGCCAAACATAAGCAATCAAGGGTAGGATAAATGAGCTCCCAAATGAAGTAGGTATGTCTCGCCTAGGAGAGGCTTGAGACTCCCATACACAACAAGCGAAGGTACGTAACCAATTATTGTGGCCCTTAGCTTCAATGCGTAAAGCGACTATGCTGTCTGACCCCAACCTGGCCGGGACATCCGTAGAATAACCCCTGTAGAGTACCCCCTCGATATCCTAGGTAAGGCCACTAAGGTCACCTCAATATAATCAATGCTTAGGCGGACAGTCGCAGGCGGGATTGACCGTATGGGCAGGGTAGCAAAGCCCAAAACTCTCGAAAGAGCCCCCAAATACGAATACAATCCTGGAAATATCTTCGGTGCTACTCAATTATGACTAGGGGTCATCCCAATCAATAACCGCTCACACTGCCTCATGCTTAACTCCCTTTTGAGAGGAGGATCCTAAGAAACACTGGTTATACCAAGGAATTTCACACACTCACCTGGACAGACACACACATGTTGTTGTTTAGTGGTCTTGGAGAATTTACTCACAATGAACTATTCCTAGACCCTAAAACCTAATCCTGTTGGTGAACCCTATCAAATAAAATAGTGTGGTTCATTTTAATTAAGCATTGATTTTAATTGGCTTTATTACTCAAAAGAGGTATATGGTCGTGCAACTAATGGCGTTATGACACAACATGAAGCAAAATGCACACCTAACAATCAATGCAAATGCATTGTGTCCATGAAAAACAGGGTATGCTACTACATGAAATGCACAATTTTCTTCGAATGATAGATGCAAACTTTCCTATATGAAATCCTGACTAATACTCCAAAGCAAATCTATTGCAAGTACTATGCAAAATGCAAGATGCAATTCGTAATGATAATCAAATATTTTTGGATTTTTTGAAATAAAAATAAGATACTAAAGCAAAAGAATGGTTCTACAACCCCCAGACTCTGCAAGCACACTCAAGCAACACTCAAGCAAAGTACTAAGGTAAAAGAAATCTAATGCACTAATCCCAAAACAAAAAAATCGAAAATGCAATGGAACATTCTTCTAAAAAAGAAATTTTACCCTAAAAAAATGTTTCTGGTCAGAAACAGGGGTGTATACAGACTCTAGCAGTATCAAAGGAGACTCAGCAATCATCCAAATCCACCCAGCAACAATCAATCTTCCTCTAAAGGGCAAAACTAAGGGCATACGCGACTGTTCGCAGTCAACTCACGTGTGTACATGGAAATAGCAATGAAACCCGCGTATATACGCAACTATGAGTTAAAAACTCGCGTACAGGAAGACAAGTGCATAAAAATAAAGGCAAACAGACAAGCTGAGACAAACTTCACACCAATCAAACACTACTAGGCAAACATGCCCCCAGACCCGACACAGAAACAAGAGAACAAGAGCAATTCAAAGTCATTGAATGCCGATAGAAAACCCCCAAAGGACAACTACTAGGAACTTCCTAGTGGAGTCGCCAATTCTGTTACGGAGAAAAATTCCTATGGCTTGGGGTACCACAACAGACAGCTTGACTCCATAAATCAATCCTTTCCAATATGCAATAGAAATCAAATATCTAACACTAAAGGATCAGACCTCGTACCTTATTCCTGACGGTTGAAGTAGATCCCCGTTGAGCTTTCCAAATTTAGCTTGAATTGATTAATCACTTTCCTCAACAACAAGTAAACAAGACAAGCATACTATATATATTGGTGTTAGATCTATTCTAGCATATATAATCAACAATGTATAAGGATTTGAAATCATCCATGGATAAAATATTCATTCAAACATACATTATTGGACAACAAAAGATATTTCTATTAATATAAAATCAGAGATTACAATGGATACAACCTCTGTCGACACGTCTGTGAATCGGAGAAACTGAATCCCCCACTTGGGCCTCCACCACCTCAATCCTCCATCTCTCGATAGTAAGCTCACAAGCAAAAGGCAAGCTTGGGAAGAACACAAAAGTGCTCTAAGGGACAAAGGGATGCAGACTCAAGCACAAGTTCCGTCAACAATGGACTATAGTTTCTTTGCTCTCAATTCTCTTATGCCTTCAATGTATCCAAAGAGTTCCTTATATAGCTTTTCAAAGGGGTAATGAAAGGTCGAATCCGAGTGATCTCAAGGCATATGGAAGGCCAGGAGACAAGTGAGTTGGATCCATGTCAAGGAAAACTCCAATAGGATTTGGATTTTATACACATCTCAATGTACGCGGTTTTAGGGGTCAAACCCGCGTATATACGCAATTAGGGGTTTAAAAGTCACGAGTATCAATTTTCACATGTTTATAGGGATGGTCTAGGAAATATCAAAGGACAAAAAATGGTGCAAGGGGTCTAAGGAGTCTGCAGAGGGACAGGGAAAGGCCATACAAGTGTGATTCACCTGGAGTGGTAAAATCAGCTATAACAGCGGGGTTCTCATTACCCCGGATAGACAAATGGAAACCAAATTCTCTTGGGGGCTTGGAACGGAAAAAAACAATATAGCTGAGGCGTTAGCCCTTTGGAAAGGTCTTTCGATAGCCAAGAATTAGAGAATTACAGAGCTAATAGTATTGGGAGACTCGAGATTAGTAGTTCAAGCTCTACCTGAGAATTGCCTCCCAAACCAACTGCATCTTAGACAATTGATAAAAAAGATCCAGGTTCTGCTCGCTCTTTCCACAAAATTGATTTCTTCCACGTCCTTTGAGCTCATAACAGAGAAGCAGACCTAGCTACAAATATAGGAGCTACTCTTAGCTCCGGATCTCTCCTGATTAATGGATCTAGATCTATGTGTCCTCTCTCATAGGACCGTGGCTGAGCGCCTAGGGCTAAAGGAGTTTTGGGCCCACGACCTAGAGCTCTGGTCCTTCCTCACTCTTGACGTGTGCCTGCCACTTGGTGAAGTATGTGGCCATGTGTGGGAACATGCGCACATTTGGATCCATTAGGTGACAATTATATACTATACTCTGAAGGACTTATCCCCTGCACGTCGATGGTTTTTAGTCTCGTCGACGTATTGTGAAATGCGTGAGGTGATGCAAGTTTTAATGACCAGCATGATGAATTCAGGTGGTTTGAGATTTATGTTTCTAAAGGGAAAGGATATTAAGATCCGAAAGGAGAAAGGGAGAGGGAGTTGGATTTGGTTGATTTGTAGGAGGAGCGAGAATGTGGTTTGGTTGGTTTGCAAGAGGCACGCGAACGCGATGGAGCTGAGGGCAACCAACAATATAAGAGACTTCACTGAAGTGGGGAGAGTGTCTGCGTTAGTAATGGAAGCTTCTTCCAAATCATCAGCCTCATCCCTACCTGCATTGTTCATGGATTATGATATCAGGGATCTTAAGAGGGAAATTGAGTAGCTAAAAAGAACGGTGGACACAATTAACACAGAGGGAGGAAGACGCCTGGAGAATGTTGACAAAGACCTGGTTTTCCTAAGGAAAGAGTTAAAGCGAGCAGTTAAGTGCTTAGAGAAGGTTGTTATCAGGCTGATGGCTGATTTGGAGGTAAAGGTGGAAAAGCTGGAACTGAAAGTGGTAAAGATGGAAGTCGCAATTAACCTAAGTTCCTCGATTTGCTCAAAAGAGAAAAACACTTGAATTTGGGATGGGAAATTTAATTTTGATTTGTTGTCTGCATAAGTTTCTAGCTCTCAAATCAATAGTATATAGTTAATGTTGAATCTTGTAATGGTTTCTTTGTTAGTTTACTGTTTATTCTCAAAAACTCAAATAATAACTTGAGATATACTAAACTCTCTTTGTCGCTTCCATAAGGGCGTATTTGAGAACTGTTGTTCTCCTTTTGCTGCTTCCATATGGGCGTTTTGTATCCTGGTTCTATCCTTGTGGTTATACCACCTATCTAATATATCATAACCGTTACTGTAAAAAAAATAGTTACCTTGCACTTGGACCACATTAAAGTTGGGAACAAATCTTTCTACTTCATTACATGGATAACTAACTGATGCTTGATTTTTCCTCCAAAGTTCCATTAAAAGAAGGTTCCCTAACTTTATTTATTTGATTTGGGTTGGGGAAAACCTCATACATCCTCCCAAAATCAATGAGGTTGAAATCTCTAGAGAATCCCTTAAGAGGGTCTACCTCCTTCAAGGCCTCAACACAAAGTTTGTCATAATTGGAATTTAACCACTAGGAGGCTTATATAACTTTTGATAAGGGATTGGGCAAGCAACAACATGACTAGTCTCAAAACATTTTTGGCAACAAAAAGTTCCGTATTCAATATTAAGCCTTAGGGACCATCAATTACCTTTGAACTACAAAAGATATATATTGGGATAACATTTTGCTTGTTAATCTATACACAAATCCCCACATAAGACACCCTTGGTATGTTAGTCATTTTAGGGTGGGGAATTTAACTTCTCTATTGAATTTCCAATAGCTAATAGGGAGTTGGTGTCTTTGCATTGTATTACCCCCATTTTGACCCCTTACAATGTATTGGATTTATATGTAAATATTGTGTATATGTGATGTATGGTTCCTAGAGTGGAGATCAAGGCCAAGGCCCCGCTAGTGAATGCTTGGCTTTAAAAGGAAAGTATTGTATATCTTATGAGCCATGTGCTAGTAAGCCAAGGAAATTGTAAAAGCATGTAAATATTTATAATGTAAATAAAATTCCAAGAACTAGATATGGAAGCAACTAAAAATGAGGAGGTTGTGTGTATCCACCAGGGAGAGGTGAGGGGTTGTGGGATTGAATCCATTGTTTTCAAGTGTCATCTTGAGAACCCATATTGACTTCCCTTGCTAACATTTAATTCTGTTGTATGAAGGTAGTTGAGCAATTAGCTCATGAATTAATGGAGAATGTGCAAACTCATAAATTTGTATGGCTGAGTATGGGATCAATTTGCTTGACCCAGAAGTCAATTTCCATAATGGGAGTTCATTTTCCATCATCCCCATTCTAGTTTGGAACTACCAGACATCAATTCTCATCCTGTTAGGTATTCCCAATAGTGAAAATTGCAGAAATCACAACTAGAAAAGAAGCCACATTTTAGAGTGTAAAAAACACCTAGAATTTGATGTGAGCAACGAAATCCAGTGGAATCTATATACATAAACCTTGGGGAAAATTTGAGAGTGTCAAAGGCCCAAAAATCTATAGGAAGACTCAAATTTGGAAGTATGGAAGTTGAATTTAAGGATTGAGAGTCACGTGGTCAGAATTCGAAAAAAAACAACAACAACTAAAAACAAAAAAGCCAAGAGTGGATTGAATTGGGAGAGAGATTGGAGATCAAAATTGTCTGATAAACCCAATGAAGGGAATAATCTCTAAATATTCAGTAGCTTGGATCTTTCTATGCCCACCCCAAAGAGCACTAGAGGGAAGGGGCGCTTGAGGGACTGTGTAGCAGAGAAGGGGACCTTCTTTGTATTGGGTGTGGTAGGTATTGTGGGTGCCAAGGATGGATGAGATCAATTGAGATGCATGTAGCTCTATGGTTGAGCTCACTAGCTTATCTTTCTCCTTCCCTATCTCCTTGCACGCTTGACAAACCTAGTTGTGTGTTGGCTTAGTATGCGTGATTGTGCCTATGGCTGTGAGTGAGCTTGAGTAGTTCCTCCTTATGATACACAGCCCAACTCATGGGTGGTCTCTCAATTGGAATAATATAAGCTAGATAGAGACCTATGGTTGCGTGGAATGTTGCTCTTCCATAGCCAGTTGCTCGACAATTTCAATTAAAAGATAAGTGTTCATTGTTGTCTATAATTATGCCAAATTTATGTATTGTGAGTAACTGTTTGTTTATGTTAAACTTAATGAAATGATCCAGTATCAATTGTTAAATATGAATGCCCATGGATAGCATAAAAATGAGTTTATTTATGTGCATGATCTTGTTGTTATGCCCATGACGAGTATGCGGGTATATGCATGCTATGCATGTGTAGATAAAAAAAATTCTACTGTGTTTATGTTTATGTACTTGCACTCGCATTTAATTTCATAATATGACCATGGGGGAGAAATTTAGCATCCTGTATATCATTCATGTTCCCTCTGTTGGTTAAATTAATGGGAGGGGATGTGACATACACTCTAACAAAAGATTAGCTAGCATCACCTATATTGGAAATGGTAATAATGATTCTATGATTAATGTTGGGTTACTAGGGTCTTTCAAAGAGGCCTACACAACCCCAAAATCACAACCCTTTCTTCATAATAGAATTTCACTTTTCCAAATCAAGGAACTTCAAGATGAAAAATCCCTTTTCCCAAGGGTGAATAACTACAACCCCATTTAGGAGGGATCCCCATGAATCTAATATCCACTTTTATAGGTCCTTCTTAATCATGTAGATAAACCCCTTATTTCAAAGCAATCAACTTCTTCCTAAACAAATGCTAAGACCCCTTGCTTCAAAGTAATCAACTTATTCTTAAACGAATGCCAAATTTAAGGAGACCACAAGGGTTTCCTCTTACTTATCCAGCATGAAGGAAAGTATAATAAATTTCTTTGTAGTTGCTATTTCACAAAAAAACAAGAAGTTGGGGAAAAAGGAAACATGGAAAACTCCTTTTGTAGGGAGATTGGTGTAGCAAGGTAATGGAGGGATCCCTAACACAAGCCCTTATTATAAATGCCCATGAGAATGAGGGTACTCCATTAAGGCAAGTTTGCAATTTGGGAAGGAAGCATTGAATAGTGTTGCCTCCCCCCTACCATGCACTAAGCATGCCTAGGAAATACAACCAAGAAACGACTATGGAAAGCACATGGCTTATATCGAGAGACATCGATTGGAGGCCAAGAGGAGGGTGCACCCTAATGGATTACCTACTAGAAACTAAAAAAAAATGGTGCCCTGATCGAGGCATTGCCAAAATGTTAAAGCAACCCAACGAAAACTCAAAGCCTTGTTCACATATTAAGCAACACATAATAGTAGGAGGGAACTCCTTAGTGGTTTCCCATGTCAACCTCACTAACACAAGGGGAGAACAAAGACACACGAGCCATCCAAATTATATTTCTTATAATCTAATTTAAAATTGCAATTATTATTATTATTATTATTTTTATAGCTTGAGTGGGCTTAACAGTTAAGAACACGTGTTTCCTCCTAGGAGTTCACATGTTCAAATCTAGAGGGGCATACACCTCCATAGACTTTAGCAATCAAATCCCTACACGGAGGGGGGTCCCTTGTCCCACAAACAAGGGGGTCTCATACATCGATTTGGTGTTTGGCTTGACCATGACCTTAAAATTAAATTATTATTACTATTATTAAATTGGTGAAAGATTTGAATGATAATTGGACTTCATTGTTGGAGGGGAATTTGTGCTTATGAATTGCAAATCCTAGATAAATGCTCAATTGGAAATCTATACCCGTAATACCAAAATTGAACTTAAATGAGGAGGGAAAAAACACGATTTTTTTTCCAAGGTGGGAAAAGCCTACAATAGTTAGGGTTTTTTGGCCCAACATTTGTTAATACAATCTCTACATCATCGTGTGTAGACAAAATTTGACCACTTGAAAAAACTAGTTGGTGGTCCCCAAGGAAGTAGACTTCTACTCCTATATATGTTTGGATCTTGGAAGTTAACCTATTTCCTTACAATCTAGGAAGACGAGCTCTTAGTCAATCATAAGTAGTTTTCAGTAAAATTCTAAGACCAAATGGTGCTCTCAAAGTAAAGGATGGTACCTAGTGTAAAATCAGCCATGCCTAAGTTCCAAGCACCTTACCCTAAAGAAATAAAAGAGAGTCAACCTTTGACCTCCTTACATGGTAGAGAGATCTCATGTTTAACTCATAACCACTTAAAATAACCCTGAGAACTAAATAAACTCTTACCCCAGATAAGTAAAAGGAAAAAAACACAAAACTTATCCACTACCCGAATGAGTAGAAGGAAAAAAACACCCGACTTATCCACTACCCGAATGAGTAAAAGTAAAAAAACACCCGACTTATCCACTACCCCAATGAATAGTAAAAGGAAAAAAACACCCGACTTATCCACTACCCCAATGAATAGTAAAAGAAAAAAAACACCCGACTTATCCACAAGATGATTAAATTTTATCCTAAGTAAAATATAGAACAATGTTAAAGAAAATACGGTAACTATACGCTCCTCAACTTTATTTGTAGATCGGATACATACCATACAAATAAGTTTACCCCAAACACAGAAAAAGAAAACAGAAAAGCAAACAACGCCATTCAAAGAAAACAGAAAAGCAAACAGCGCCATTCCTTTGAAGGAGTTTTCACCGAGATTTCACCGAGAGCAATACGCACTGCTATCACTACGGTTTAACAGATTCGCAATTGGGCAAGGCGACGTTAATCTGTTCGTGCGGAGTACTGATTCATCTCTGGTTTCTCAGGTTTGCTGTTCTTCTCACGCAAATTTCTGCTACAGAAGTGTTTATTCCTCTGGTTACTCAAATATGCCGTTCGGGCAGAAAATTTTCTGCAATAGGGGTAATTGTGTGTTGTGGGGTTTTTCGTTTTGCCGTCACAGGTGAAGTTGTAAGTTTTTCCAATTTATAAGAGTAGTCTGACGGGTTTATTTACGGGAATCATGTAAGGTGCAGACTCAGGGATTGTGTAAGGAAGGAAGGAATGGGGGACTACCACTTCGTGTATAAAGATGTGGAGGGCACCAGCACGCAGTGGGATGATATCCAGAGAAAGCTGGGCAATCTCCCACCTAAGCCTGCCCCATTTAAGCCTCCTGCTTGGACTCCAGATAGCAACACCAGCAGCCGCCCAGACAAGAGTAAAGAATGGATGGACACTAGGAACGAAGAGGAGTTAGAGGATTTGGAGGATGATCCAGATCTGGATGATGACCGTTTTCTGGCTGAATACAGGTATGTGCAGTCACCCTTCACCCTCTGTCTGCAGGGAATGGAATGTAATGCATTGGATGTACTATCTTAGTCTCTTAGTCCCTTTGACCTAATTCTGTGGTCGTTTGTTGTACATTAATAAAATTATGAGCGCATATTTTTAGCAGCTAGACATATATACTAGCCTTGCACTCATAACCTGCAATATCGTTCTTCTTTTTTCTACTATGTTGGCTGATGAAGGTGAAATGTTCAAGTAAAATGTCTGGCTCAAAATCTTCTACGTAGTGATCTCAAAACGCAGAAACAAAAATTATGCATCTCATGCTAGGAAAATAGTAATTGAACGAGTGAATGGTGCAGGGTACGGAATCCGGATAGCTCTTGATGGATAGTGGTAAATTGTGAAAGATACTAATAGTTATGAATCATGATTTATCCATAGCTAATGAGGAAGATGGATTAAACCCCCAATGCAAAGGAGTTGGGATATATTCTTTCGGCATCAAATAGATGTAATGATGTATCAAATACAGTGGGGGATTCATCGAAGAGACTGTCTAAATTAATTCGAGTGTGTATCTATGAGAATCTGTTTATTGTCTTCAATTATTTTTTTGATTTGTAATGATCACTGTTCTTCTGGTTTTCTCTGCATTAAGTGGTGTCAGAGCAGGTTCTGATTTTGGCTGGAAGCAATAGAGAGAACTTCCAATTCAAGTTTTATAGGGATTGTTATCACTTGAAACTGAAAGTTCCAAGATAACTAAAAACAGTATACTTCCACCACATACTATTTCCCTGCACTTCAGCTTAGTGCTTGCTAACCACAGGGGGAATCTCTAGTTGACCTTAGGCGTCAACTGACATTAGAAAAAGCAACCAGTAAGACTTAAATCAAATAAAAGCTTGCTCTCTTGAATATTTCTGCTAATAAATATGAAGAAATAGCAAACAAAAAATGACCTGATAACTGAAAGGTGCATGGAAGATGATGTAGTATTTTTAATTTTATCTAATAAAATTAGTCGGACAATAATAAAATTAAATTATTTTATCTTGTCTTATCCTATCTTATCTAAGTGTTGGGTACACAACTCAATTCAATTCTAGACTAATAAATGCTAAAGTTTTTCTCTATTTCCGTGCTAAAAACAAATTCCCAACAATCTAATCTGGCTATAATTTATTTAAAAACTGAATGAAAATTGATCTAAAATGCTTAATGCTTAATTGTATGCCTAGAATGCCTAAGCTGCAAATGCAGAGACAATAGTTCGCTTTTATATGAGGAATTAAGTACTATTAATTAACAAACCAATGGCTTTAATAGAGTTGAAAAAGATGGAAAAGAAGAAAGTGAATAGGGTGGAAGAACAATCTGAATCCTATGTTAATCCAGTTCTATTGATACCAAGATTGAAAGCATGTAGAGATCTAAGGAACATACAAGTCCTACACACAAAACACAAAATAGTCGCTGAAGGATACTCAATGTCTTTATTACCAAGGGTTGTAGGATGAACACAGTCTTGACATGTCTGGACAGCAAGGGCTACAAGATGCAATCCAACTTTGCTAGATGGGGCAGATGTAATCACAATCCAGCAAAGCGAACTCCACTATCATAGGTACTTCATGCTAGCTCTCAACCTCACTCTCTCAAGAAAGAATAAGCAATGGAGAAAAGGAAACAAAGGTTATAAGCTCTAGCACTTAATAACTCAAAAGAATAACTAACTAGCCCTTCCTTTGTAAATTTCCTTAAAACCCAATCTTGAGTTACCTAGTACATATTTTATTATTATTATTGATAACCACAAATGCTTTTTTTCACAAATATTGCAGCGGAAAAATAAATACTGAGAAAAATAGAACAACAATCATATCAACAAAGACACCAAAATTTTTGGGAATGAAAACCCCCGGAAAAACCCAAGATGGGAAAACCGGTGCAGCAGTTTGAGAAGATATTTTTATTAGCAAGATATAGAACAGTACAATCCAGAAATTGATTTTACCCAACTTGGCAAAATCGTACAACCGAAACTCACTGAGAAACCCCAACAAGATCATACGGCCCCTGCGTCAGCATGTATGCCCTTGCGTCAGCGTACGACCTCTCTATGTCATTGTAAGACCCCTATGTCAGCACGTACGGTTGCCTGCGTCAGCGATGTACGACCCCTGCGTTAGATTGCATGACCTCCTGCGTCAGCTTGTACGACCCCTCTGCAATTTGCCTGAGTTGCTAGTTGATCTCTAGAAAATGTCCTTCAGTCTCACTCTTTGCAAAATTCCCTTGCAAACTTTCTCTCTCACTCTTCGGCTGTAAAGCTATGAGCAAGAAATATATCTCTTTCTGACAATGAGTGTGTCATAGCAACTGGGGTAAAGCTATGAGAAAGAAATATATCTCTTCCTACATGCCTTAAAATAAGTCAACTTGAAATTTTAAAATGTCAACTAAAAATCAAAAGAAAATAATTATAAAATATAGCCTAACGTAGGCTCAAGATAGGCTACCTGGGGTATTTGTACCCCCAGGTGCCAAAATACGCTCAAATAAGCAAATAAGTTCGAATGAAAGGCTAGAGTGAGCTGGAAGGAGGGTGTTATACCCCATCTAACCCCTAGAATGCTGTAAAATCCCTTAATGCCCTCCCGAAAGCATCAAAAGGCCTAGCGTGGAGGATGTCTTCCTTTGAGGAGATATGGCCAAGGAGAGCAGACGCCAATGGTCTGAGAGACCAGGAGGGTGTCATAAGTGGCTGTGAGTAGAGACAAAGGTCTCATTGCTGAAGCAAAGGCCACCTGAGCATGTAAACAAGAGATGGGGCCATGTGACCTAGTGGTGAACCCTTAGGGGCCCCAGACACCAACCTTGAGGTTAAAAACCCCAATAAAGGGCAGTCAACAGTGCCACTAAGCCATAGTACCCCTAAAGGAGGACCAAAGGGCCCAACCATGACCACCATTGCTCGATAACACCCCTCCTGGTCAAAAAAATTGGCCCTCTCTCCCTGGGGTACACGTATAGGTGCAACATAATGGGATCAATGGATGAGATCCTTTGGTGAGATCAATGGTCAAGATTTAATTAGCCATCACTTAAATTATTTTTCACTTGAACTTTATAAAAGTGACTCCATTAAGTCAAATCAAATTAGATCACATAATGCACTTTTCCTAAGTATAAACTTTGGATAAAGGCAATGATCAATCTAGCTTCCTGTTTTATTTCTTCCATCAAGCAAGGACACATGCAAATGATAGAAGACCTTCCTTGTTGCCACTTTTTAACATCCCCCTCCATGCTTGTACAATATATGATGAAGATTGTGTAACTTTGGAAGATATTCTTCTTGTATTATTGATGTGTCATTATTGTATTATTATTGTACTTCCTTTAGGAAATATGCATATTGTAATTGATCATGTAAAACCCTAAAAGAATTCAAGTGAAAACAGTCAAGTCTTTGAACTTCACAAAACTGTGCTTGCAAAGTGCCTTGGTAAATATGTTTGCCATGTGCTCATCTGTTTGAATGTACTCCAATCGAATGGTTCCTTTCTGTATGTAGTCTCTCAAGAAGTGAAACCTAATGTCTATGTGCTTGCTTCGGTCATGGAACACATAATTCTTAGATAGCCTGATGCCACTCTGATTGTCACAGTGAACAACTGTAGCCTCCAACTCACACTCAAATAACCCTGAAAGCAACTTTCTCAACCACATCCCTTCACATGCTGCCATACTAGCTGCTATGTACTCAGCCTTTGTCAAGCTCAATGCAACTGACTTTTGCGTCCTTCTGAACCAAGAGACAACCCCTGACACAATGCTGAAGCAACAACTTGAAGTGCTTTTTCGGTCTTCTACACATCCTGCCCAGTCAACATCTGTGAAGCTTGCTAATTGTACACTCCTACTGTGCTCATAAACCAATCCGTACTCCACTGTACCTCTGATGTAGCGAAGCACATGCTTTGTTGTTTTCTAATGCACTCTTCGAGGGTCCAGCATGAATTGACTCAAAGAGTTGACTGCAAAGCTAATGTCTGGCCATGTGTTGACAAGATACATGAGCGATCTGATAAGCTGGCGATACATAGTAGGATCAAACTTCTCTGAACTCAATGCATCAATCTTTTTCTAGTTGGTAACTAGAGGCGTGGACATGGGTCTACAGTCTTCCATCCTAAATTTCCTCAAGATCTCTACTGCATACTTCCCTTGACCCATTAAGAAGCATCCATCTCTCTGCCAAACTTCCAGACCTAGGAAGTAATGCATCAACCCAAGGGCCTTCATCTCAAACTCAACTGCAAGGTTGGACTTGCAGTCGTCAATCAACCTCTCATCTCCTGTAAGAAAGAGATCATCTACATACAAAACCAGTATGAGAGGTACCTCACCTGACAAGAAGTACATGTTGTGGTCAACCTCATTTCACTGGAATCCCATCTCTTGTAGATAACTATCAATCCTCGAGTACCATGCTTGAGGTGCTTGCTTGAGCCCATAAAGAGCTCTCTACAACCTGCATACATGTGAATCCATGTTCTCCACCTTGAACCCCTCAGGCCTCTCAATAAATACCTTCTCCTATATAACTCCGTTGAGGAAGGTAGTCTTCATGTCCATCTGATGAACACGCCAACCCATCTCTGCTACTAATGAGATAATAGTCTAATAGAAGAGTATTTGGCGACAGGGGCGAAGGTCTCCTCATAGTCAATACCTTCCTTCTGTGAATACCCCTTTGCCACAAAGCGCACATTGTACTTCTCCATGCTTCCATCTGCTGCATGCTTTACCTTATACTATATAGATCCACCTGGATCCAACCACTCGTTTTCCTTCTAGCCTTGGCACAACCTTCCATACCTGGTTTTTCATAATGGAGTCATACTCCTCAACCATAGCCTCTTGCCACACATCATGTTGTGTAGCCTCCTCGAAACTGGAAGGCTCAGAGTTAATCAACTCTGTCATCGGTGCCACATAACTAAGTCTATTTGGTGGCTTGCTCAGCCTCATGGAGCTCTGTGGAAGAGTCACCTGCCTAGAATCCTGAAGTGTGGACCTGAACCACTTTGGCCTAATATACACTTTCCTATCACGGAACTTTACCTGAAAACTCTTGTCCTCCAGGGTGGAAACAGATATAAGGTGTTTTGTCAAACCCTGAAGATATGATACATCAACAAAATTGAGGGGTTTTCCAGACTCCCTTTGAAATAGAACAATACCAACTCCCTGCACCTGATATCGTGCATCATCTCCCAACTCAATGTGGAGATTTACTCCACCCTCTTGCAAGCTTTTGAAGAACCTTTTTTGTCTTGTCATGTGATAAGATGCTTTGTTGTCAATGTACTAGATGCTCTTGCCTGTGGTGCTTGCCATGCAAGCTATCAAATAAAAATCCCTGTCGAATCTTTTGCTGAATTCTTCCACCTCTGCAGAACCTGCCATCTATGTACTGTTCTTCTTCCTGTCTGGGCACTGGGAGGTAAAGCGTCTTGGCTTGTGGCAGATGAAACATTTGGCCTTTGACATGTCAATGTTCTTCTTACCACCCTTCTTTTTCTTTGCCTTACCCTTTCCCTTGCTTGCTAGGGCTAGAGCCTTTTCATCTAGTATATGTGGGGCATTGCTGGATGAACCTGAATCTTGATCCATACAGATCTCTTCCTGCACAAAATCATTCCACAATCTTTGCCAGTCAGGGAACTTCTCCCTAGCCACCACGCCTTTGACAAAGAAGTCCCATGGCCTAGAAAAGCCATTGAGGGCTATTCGAACTAGCTCCTCACCTTGGTCTTAGTGCCCATTGTTCCAAGTTTGTCCTTGATCTGTGTGAGCATTGTGAGATAAGGTACCACTCCTTCACCCTTGGCCATCTTGGTGCTCCGCAAGCTCTCCTTTAGTACGATCTTCCGGTTCTCATTCTTACTTTGGTAAAGGCTTTCCAGAGCTGTCCACATTTCTAATGCGGTTTTCTTCCTGGAAAGGTGAGAAACTATGTGATCCTTTGCCCCATCCAAGATAATCAACATGGCCCTAGAATCCACCTTCTTCCACCAAGCCAACTCTGCCGGATCTGCAGGCACAACCTTCTTGGACTCATTGTGCTCCTCTGCATCACTAACATCCATGATCCTTGTGATCCTCTCTTTCCATGTAGGAAAGTTTTGAGCCCCCTAGAGTCTATCTTCGACTCTCAATTGTACGACCATAATGAAGTGTACCTGTCAATCCCTAGATATGAAACCCTACATTTGTGTCTTCAATAGATTTGCCCCCGATCTATTCAATATTGCTGCTTTCTCTTAGATCTGCTCATAAGAGCGCTCTAATATCATGTAAATTTCCTTAAAACCCAATCTTGAGTTACCAATATATAATTTTTTTTATTACTGATAACCACAAATGAGTTTCTTCACAAATGTTGCAGAGGAAAAATAAATACCGAGAAAAATAGAACAACAATCACATCAACAGAGACACCGATATTTTTGGGTATGAAATCCCCCGAAAAAACCCAAGATGGGAAAACTGGTGCAGCAGTCTGAGAAGATATTTTTATTAGCAAGATATAGAACATTAATTTCCATAAATCGATTTTACCCAACTTGGAAAAATCGTACAACTGACACTCACTGAGAAACCCCAGCAAGATCATATGGCCCCTGCGCCAGCATGTATGACCTTGTGTCAGCGTATGACCCTCTGCGTCAGCGTATGGCCCTTTGGGTTAGCATACGACCTCTACGTCATCATACAACCCCTGCGTCAACGCGTATGGCTGCCTGTGTCGGCGATGTATGACCCCTGCGTTAGATCTCATGGCCTCCTGTGTCAGCTTGTATGACCCCTCTGCGATTTGCCTAAGCTGCTTTGTCGATCTTTGAAAATGTCCTTCAGTCTCACTGTGCAAAATTCCCTTGCAAACTTTCTCACACTCTTCGGCTGTAAAGCTATGAGCAAGAAATCTCTCTCTCTCTGACAATGAGTGTGTCAAAGCAATTGTGTTGTGTATCCTCTCCACCAAATCAATCTCCTTTCAATTCAATGGTCAAGTGAAAACCCTAACTCTCACTATGGATCAATGGATGAGATCCTTCGGTGAGATCAATGGCCAAGATTTGATTAGCCATCACTTAAGTTATTTTTCACTTGAACTTTATTAAAGTGACTCCATTAAGTCAAATCAATTTAGATCACATAATGCACTTTTCCTAAGTATAAACTTTGGATAAAGGCAATGATTACTTTGGCTTCTTGTTTTATGTCTTCCACTAAGCAAGGACACATGCAAATGATAGAAGACCTTCCTTGTTGCCACTTTTTAACATCCCCCTCCATGCTTCTACAATATATGATGAATATTGTGTAACTTTGGAAGATATTCTTCTTGTATTATTGATGTGTCATTGTTATATTATTATTGTACTTCCTGTAGGAAATATTCATATTGTAATTGATCATGTAAAATCCTAAAGGAATTTTAGTGAAAACAGTCAAGTCGGCCCCATTGAAATCATTGGGTAAAATTGCCCAGTGATCGGGTAAAACTGCCCCAATCATTGGGTAAAACTGCCCCAACATTGGGTTAATTTGCTCCATTGAAGTCAGCCTAGCTAGTGGAAGAGTCAACCAGAAAATAGTATAAATAGAGAGGGCGCACCTCTCCTTTGGACACATCAAGCAAGCAAACATATTCCTTAGAGAGAGAAGATCAAGTTCGCTAGAGGATGAAGAGTAGTTGCATTGTGAAGATATCTTATTCTTGGGGTTTCTATCTTATATTATTCTCAGGATCTTTGTCGAGGATAGAGAGGGCGCACCTCTCCTTTGGACACATCAAGCAAGCAAACATATTCCTTAGAGAGAGAAGATCAAGTTCGCTAGAGGAGGAAGAGTAGTTGCATTGTGAAGATATCTTATTCTTGGGGTTTCTATCTTATATTATTCTCAGGATCTTTGTGGAGGAACATTTAGCTCTTGGATTGTACGAGAAGACATTGTACTTACTGACGAATCTATACTGAAGGAGTTTGCTGGGTTTTCTTCCCTTGTAGGGTTTCCCAGAGGAAAATGTTTGTGTGCTCTTGTTTTGCTATGCTTGTCTTTCTTTTAGTGATCTTATTGTATATGGTTATTGTATTATGATGCAAATTGTTTGAAGATCTAACATAACCATTGTTACCATTGTTACTAGGTTGAGTTTTAGTCTCACACTAAAAGTTGATCAACTACCTGCTGTACTTTCTTGGACATCGCGTCCCTAGTCCCAGTCCAAAATATCTCACTGCCTCTACCTGCAGGATGTACTTGGACATTGCGTCCTTGATCCCAGACCAGAATACCCTAGAGGCACTTAGGAGCCCTAGCCTCATGCTAGGGACTTTGCCATGGCATCAACCTGCTTGGTCCTAGACCAAGAACCCCAGGAGACAACTGGGGGCCCTAGGGTACCTTCTAGGGTCTTACTTTGCCCTGGTCAACTGACTAGGGTACCATCCTCTTTGAGAATGGGTCTCACAGCTGCACTAACTTTAACACACTAGACTCTGACAAGGTGCTCTGCAACTCACATCCAAGCTTGCCTTAAGTTCAGTGAGGATCTTTTCTAGTACCTCTTGTGTTGAGTACACAATTGATTGTAATTTGGGAAGGTTCTAGGGGACACTATGAATTAGCGGTCCCTTGCCCCATATCATGTCCCAACCCTTAGGTTCTATGAAGTATAATTATTACATTCATTTCATTTACATGTGGCCAAGCAGTCATTTTGATTTGGCATTTGTTCCTCATCTGCTTGACCCTTTTCACTTTCATTTCACATTAGCCTTTTTGGCTTGTCTTAACTTTCTTAGCCACTTTGGCTTTGCATTTCACTTTCTTTGAATACAACATGATACATATATACAATGTAATGATGGTAGTTGCACATTGCTTCGAGGACTAATGGGATGACACACGGTGGAAAGCACAACTCTACTCGCCACCTAAGTCACCGGATTCGGTGATTTTTCACCTTCAAAATTGAAATTCGTCAATTTTTATTGCAAGTCGAATTTATTCGGTTAAATTTCGTCGATTTTTTTTTTGTCTAATTCAAACCCTAACCGTGCGCGGTTCTAGAATGAACTAAATCTATTAAAATCGAGGCGATTTTGTGGAAGTTCGACATTAGAAAACATTTTTTGGTTTGGTTGGGTAATCCTTACCACGAAATTCGCTACCTGTGAACCTATTTTACTCATTCTGAAGCAGGAGTCCACTGCCTGTGAACCTATGTTTCTCATTGTGAAGCATTAGTGTGAGCCCGCGACCAAGTTTCATTAGTCAACCGTCAAATTAAGGTCTGAAACTTTCAAGTCTCGACAATTGACACATTCACATTATTTTTTTATACGATCTGAATATTATATTATTTCTTTTCAATATGGTTTTTTAGGGTTAAGAAAAATGGGATGTCTACAGGCCGCTTAGTCGTCACATATGAATATCATATAAGATTTTTTTTAGAGATGTGGTTTTTTTAAGGTTAAGAAAAAAAAATTAATGGTAATGTTTTTAAAGTTATGGAGATGGAAATTTTTTTATTTATAAAAAATAATTTATTTATAAAGATGAATATTTAAAATATTTAAATTCTATTTTTTAAATATTTAAAAAATAGAATTTAAATATTTTAATTAAATTTTACTTTTAAAATTTTGTTTTTAAATAATTAAAACATTTATTATATAAAGTAATGATGATACTTATTGGCATTTTTCACTGGATTGTATGGCTCTCATGTTGATGTATCAGAGCATAAAATAAAATTCATATATATTTTTAATTTCCAAATTTGATTGCCATTGCCAAATTTTTTGTCGAATTTTATCCCCAAATTTTTCATTGCCGAATTTTTGTCGAATTTCAAGGTCTTTGAATCCGAACACGAACTTGAACCAGGTGACTTAGCTCGCCACTACAACATTAGGGGCAACTGACAAGGAAGTAGATCCACGGTTGAAGCTACACTCCCACACACTCTAGAGTCGAGACACAAATAACATGGGGTCCAACATCCATAGGGGTCAAAAGGGGAGGTCCTCTAGATCACAAATCTCAGTGCAAGTCAAGGTGAGAATCTAGTGTGAAAGGGTCAGATGAGTGGAGACAAGTGCAAGATGGTAACAAAGCTAGCATAATGGGGCAGAGATGACCAAGTCTGTACCATAGGTAGTGGAAGGAACCGGTGTGCATACAGAGGAGCCTTGCATTTAAAGGTACCATGATTATCAAGGATGTTAGCCTGTGATAGCAATCATAAACAAAGAATCATTCACGTTATTACTCAAAGTTCAATTAGGTTACTAATATAAATAAACGAGACAGGAACATGACCTTAAATATGCATATACCATATACATGTTTTTCCATATACCTGCTGTGCTGTTTCAAACTGAATGATAGTCTCTGACACTGATGGGCAAGGGATCACCAACAACTTACAATCTCTTTGCTGCTGCCTCATACGACCGAGATCTAGCAACCTCATCTCCATTGGGTAAATGTGGGAACAATTGTGATATGAGAGCATACAGTACTCTGATCTCTACATGAAGGTCATACTGGTAATGATGGATGTAACATAGCTCTGCTCATGTACTGACTGGCTCTATGATTTGACAAGCATCTGCATCATGGCAGCTCCAACTAACATGGATGTGTAACAGAGCTCTGAGCCATGGATCCTCCATTTGACTGGACAAAAGAATGTAAGTAAGCCTTTACAAAACTTAAATAAAGACTAATTTTTGTGCATATTTTAGGAGGTTGAGATTGGGGTATTACACATCCTATTTATACCAATGCATTAGATTTTTCATTAAGGGCAGTGTTAGGACATAAAGTTGATAGATAAGATAGTTTAATTAATGTCCACAAATAACCAATTGATAGATCAATGGGATTAGAGATTACAACCAATGGTGACTAAACAATGGGAGTGTTTAGAATGCTCCTATAGCAAAAATATTATCAAAATGACAAAATACAAAAGATGTAAATGGCAATAATCTAAAGAGAAGCATAAGAGCCAGGTAATCGCTATAAGGTGCGAGGCCATAGTTCCACAAAAACATCATAAGTGGAAATAAAAGTGGAGGATGAGGGAGAAGAGGCCTTATTATTCTCATCAACGACTGTGAAGGGACCAATGCAAATATTAATAATGTTGACCATATTACAAAAACTAAACAAAAAAAAACCAAGAACACAAAGAGAGGATTGGAAGAGAAAAATGGTTCTTCTCTTTTATCAGATGAAGAGAACAAATTCTCTTTATAATAATGAGATGATGTTAACCTTTTTATTTATTTATTTATTCTATGTACCAGGGGAATCGACAACTGGGGGATGGGCTGGTACTCGCGTGACACGGGGTCGAGGGATCCAATCCCGCTACCACTATACCCCTAGGTGCACCCACATGACCCGAACGTATGGGGCACGAGTAAGACGAGATGATTTGAACTCGTAACCTCCATTTACAACATGTCCTTCATATCAAGCGAATCGTCGGTTAAGCTACACCCCTGCGGACTAGATGATGTAAACCTTGATTGCTCAAACCTTAATAAAATAATTGAACACCAATTGCCAAAGTCTATAGTCTAGATGACCTTTACATTCTATCACCCTCCTTTAATGGTCCATCTAGAAAATACATCAAGTTTGTCTCTACATTTTGAAAATTTTTTTGGACCCAAAGACTTGGTGGTGAGAATGTTTGCAGTCTTGTCCTTTGTAGGATAGTATTGTAGCTCAACCGTTCCATTTTCTACAAGTTGTTGGATTAATTGACAAAGAACATCAATATGTTTGGTCCACTCATGGAAGATTGGATTCTTTGCCAGTTGAATATTTCACTGATTACCACAGTACAATAGGGTAGGCTCATTTTGTTGGATCTTCATATCTACAAGCATCCAACTAAGCCAAACTGCTTCACAAGCTCCTTTCATTGTTGCTTGATATTTTGCTTCAATTGAAGAAAGGGAGACAACATGGTGCTTCTTGTTGGTCCACGTTGTTGCTCCAGTACCAAGACTAAAAACATATCATGATGTGGATTTCTTGTCATCCATTGATCTTGCCCAATCTTAATCTGTATAATCACACAATCGAGGTTCTTTGTGTTTGCTATATAGAATGCCAAAATCTAATGTCTTTTTGCTGCTGTCCAATATTCTACCCTTGGAGCGGTCAAGAATTGAGAGATGGAGCTGATTACAAAAATCAAGATAGGTCTAGTGGCTGCAAGATATGTCAAGCTCACCACTACTTTCTTGTAGATTGATTTATTAATTGTTGTAGAATCAATCTTGGCTGAAAGTTTTAGCCCTTTCTCCATAGGTGTCGATGATGTTTTGCGATCTATCATCCTATACTTGTTTAACACACTTTTGGCATACTTCATTTGTGAAATAGAAATATGTTAATCTATTTCCAAACTTCTAGAAATATGGTAATGTAGGAGGCCTAAGTTAGTCATGCCAAAAGTTGCACATAAATTGGATTTTACTTGTGATATTGCTCCGGTGTCACTACCTATGATGATGATGTCATCTACATATATGACTAAGATAATTACATAATCTCCAATGCTTTTGACACAATGATTGGGTTCCGAAGGACTCTTGGAACCCTTGTTCACCCAAATACTTGTGAATTTTGATGTGCCACGCTCTGGTTGCTTGTTTCAAGCCATAGAGAGCTTTCTTTAGTTGACAAACTAGATGTTCTTTCCTTGGTATCTGAAAACCCTGTGGCTGGCACATGTATATTTTTTCCTCCAAATCTCCATCGAGGAAGGAACTCTTCACATCCATTTTGTATAGTTTCTTGCCAAATTGCATTGCCATGGCTAGAACTAAATGGGTCGTGCTCGTTCATCTTTGTCGTGGGAGCAAAGGTCTCTTCATAATCAATTCCTTCTTTCTGTGCGAAGCACTTTGCAACCAGTCTTGCCTTATGCTTGCCAGGTGTCCCATTTGCTTTGCACTTGACTATATACACCCATTTGCAGCCAATGGGTTTCTTCCCTAGAGGTAGCTCTATAAGAAACCATGTCTGATTTTTCATGAGAGTCTCATGTTCAACTTGCATGGCCTTTGCCCATTCTCCATTCTGGTTTTATTTTTCCCTCTTCATATTCCTGAGGTTCATACAAGTCTTGAATGTTAGCCATCAAAGCATAATTGACTGTATTAGATTTCTTACCTCTTCTTGGTCTTCCTAATGTTCTCATCTCATCTAGCTAGACATCTCCAATGGTATTGTGCCGCCATTTTGGTCTTTTCCTAGGATCCTCATTTTCCATATCAACGCTATCATTTTTCTAGTGTTCCATGGGGACGTGTCCCCCAGGGTCAAGAACGCGCCCCCTTGCTTCCCCATGATTCTGGGACAAGGAAACTCTTGGGGAAACGTTTCCCCACGTCCCCCTTTTGGGGGAAACTCAGGGAAACTCGTTTCCCCAAGTTTCCCAAGGTGCAGAACGTGTTTCCCCCTAGTGGGGCTTCTAGGTGCTCCCCCCACGCCCCTCTTTGTGGGGGGATGCCTAGAAGCCCCTCAATTTTTATATTTTTGATTTTTCAATAAAAATAATTACATAAAAATTAAATTAAATGATAATTGATAAATTAAATTAAATTAAATGATAAATGTTAAATTAAATTAAATGATAAATTAAATTGAATTAGATTAAATTGATAAAATTAAATTAAAAAGTTTAAAAAAGATAAAACTCAATTAAATCATAACTCAACTAAATCGTTGATGCTTGCAGCTTATTTGATCATGATGTTGATCCATTTTAGCTACTTTTCATTGTTTCAGTTTGTAGTTTTGACTCTAGATAGTAGATACTAGATATTGATGACAATCTTTGACTCTTTACTATTTAGTATTTTTTGAGAAATTTTAATCTACTATCAGACTTTTCACTTTTGTCTATTTCACTGTTCCAACTTCTCTATGTTAAGTTGTTAATGGTTCAATATATATTTGACTATTTCAAACTTCATAGTGTGTTGCATTATCTTTTATAAATGAGAAATCTGAATTTAGATACACATTGCATAATGATAATGATGATATTTAGTTTTTAGTATTTAATAATTTATTTTTTACATGGTAATAGTCAGTAGTAACATACTTCAGTATCATTTACAAATTGAAATTTAATTTTATGAATTCCATAATGATTATTTTAATTTTTAGTTTTACATTTTACATGGTAATAGTTATTGTTAGGATTTATCATTTTTATTACTTTGATGCCTCCCTGTTTCCCTGAAATTTCCCTAAAATTTGGGGTGGCTTCCACATGCCCCCCTTTTGCGTTTCCCCGCTCCCATGCTCCCCAGTCCTGGAAACTCCGTGGAACATTGCATTTTTCTGATTTGGAGTACTCGTCCTCATAATTCGTCCCCTCTTCAAGTGGAGGTTGTACAAGCATCCTACTTTAGCTGCCAATCAAAACTTCCTCATTGTCAAAAGTTTTTAGATCCAAATTCATTTGAAATAGCCCTGCATTCTCATCAAACATAACATCTTGACTAAAGCCTACTTTTTCAGTATCCTCATCAAAATAACTTATATTCTTTGTGAGTGTCACTGTAGCCCGTGAGCATCAATATCTTGCTTTTGGGATCTAGTTTGGTTTGTTGTTCTTTAGGGACCCATGCTTATACAACTAAACCAAAAACTTTGGAATGACTTACTTATGGTTTTCATCCAGACCATGCTTCCTCTAGAGTCATCTTTTGCACCACCTTTGTTGGAGATCTATTAAGCAAATACACTATGATGTGCACTGCGTTAGCCCAATACCTCTAAGGAACATATTTGTTTTCTAACATACAACATGCCCTCTTGACAATATTACAACTCGGGTATTGCTTAGGGTTGAGGAGCCCTAATTGCACAATCTCGAGAGGAGTTGTAGGGTGAGAAGAGGACAGAAAATTGAGAAGACCTCTCTCCTAACATTTGAGGCCAAGGGGAAGAAACTTGTGATGGAGGTTTGGCTGCTTGAGGTTGATCCAGGAGGCTATAGGTTGTAGTGATCAGGTTTGGCTCTGTGGTCTTGTAGGGGTGATGGATTTGCCAACCATGCGAGAAGAAGTTTGATGTCTTACAGATCCGCAGCCATCTAACTCATGGGTGGGTGGATTCATCTTGGTGCTTATCACCTCCACCATTAGAGAAGAGTATGCTATTAAGAGCTTACATGGATTAGTAAGATTGTAAACCATTAATGAAAGTGGAACCAAGATCATCGTAACAAATATGACCTTTGCTGATCCAAGAAACCACCAAATAAAGAAGATTTCTGCAATATAATCACAAAGCAAAAAGATGTGAAAGTTATCAAGCCATTATGATCTTCCCTTTTCTTCAATAGTAGGTTAGGAAGTTGTTAGAAGTAGGTGTATATGTAGAGAATAAAGGCTGCAAGTAAGTTGTTCCGCTGAGATAATTTAGTTCATAGTTCTGGCTTTAGTTCATAGTTTAGAAGCTTGAAATGCGAAAAAGTTGTGAAATTGTCTGCTTGAAGCCTTGATAGAACTATTTTATATTTCAATGTTTCATAGTCACTATTTATAGTCGTGCTAGGGTGGGTTAAGGCTGCTGCTAGCTAGCATTATTCTGCTAGTTTTTAATAAAATTCTAATTGCATGTACAGTTTCTTAAAATTTAAGAAATTAAATTTTTTATTTGACTTTTGCTTCATTTCAGTAGAGAATGTTGAGGGTTTGGTAACGACATGTAGTTAACAGGTCTTCTTTTTTGTGACATTTCTACAGGAAGAAAAGACTAGAAGAGTTGAAAGAAGTAGCAAGGAAGCCCCGCTTTGGATCAGTGCTGCCTATTGTTGGTGCCGACTTTGTCCGTGAGGTTTCACAAGCACCTCCTGATGTCTGGGTGGTTGTGCATTTGTACAAGGATGGGTATTCACCAACTACTTTTGTAGGAAGTTTCATGTTGTAATTTTAGTTTGATTATTTTCCACATTTAGTCAATTTGGTCTTCGTGCAAAAGAACGAGTACATAATTGCTTCTTAAATAGATTACACACAGAAGAAAAATGCATAGTTACTTGTTAGATAATAATTCCACCTTCAATGATCAAAATTCTTAAATTCAAGTTGTAGTACCGCTTTTGAAATACCCTTGATGTTTGCTGATAATAAAAATTGGCATGCTAGGATATCTGCATATCAATTTGCCTTTAACGGCCATCACAACAATTAAGAAATTTAAGTTTCTAGAGGGTTTGTTCAAAGATAATTAAGTACAAACTTTCTCTATGATCCTTATATCATCCCTCAGGCTTTACATACTATAAATAGTAAAATACCGTGTTACATCTTGGTTAGAATACTCTTGATGTTTGTACATGTAATAAATTTACGTATGTATCCTACATAGGGCCTCATTAAGCAACATTAAATTGTTAGTATACCAAGAATCATTCAAAGTTTTGAAAGGCTTAGAAAATCTAGCACAAGACCTCATTAAGCGACATTAGAATGCTGGTATATTAAGAATCACTTAAGAGTCAAGACTTGGAAAGGCTTAGAAAATTTAGATATCAAGGCTTGGACTTGTAAATCTAGAGTTAAGGTCACCATTTCTGAACATGGGGACATTTTATTGTCTCATGTAAATGGTTGCAAAATTAAATGTTCCAAATTTTCCTGGTTCATTTATGATTTCAAAATTCATTAGAGGTTCTTTCTGCTCTATTGATCCATGATTGGACTGCCAACTCAAATATCCATAATCCCTTAGTTTAGCCCTCTCCTAGAGCATCCAAAATTCGTTGTGTGTAACTGCCCATTGCCAACAACAGCAGGGTAACACCTCATGGCATGAATGCAATCAAACCACATGACTTGGATTGGGGAAATGACTCGATAAATCTCAAGAGTGAGAGTATTAATTGTTCTTGGGAAATACTCAGGAAGTACTGGGTATAAAACTTGATACATGAAAAATTCATAAGGAAAGTAAATGAAAAAAAAAGTAGAAGTCAAGACTCCAAACAAAATGAGTGGGTAGTGCTCGCTGCTACTGGTAAGTTACTACAATCTTCTTACTGCCAATGCAAAATTGCATAGTGCAATTGCGCTCATGAATGGGAAGCAAAAGCCCTCATCCCATCTTTTGAAGGTCATATATTATGAATTTAGCATCTAGCTTACTAAGCTCCTTTTCTCTAAATGCTTTCACCTCTATCTCTGCAATTCAATATGGCATCTCATCAACGTTTTCTGGCTTGATTGCATTAACACTCATGCATTCTGATGATATGAAAGGACATTTTGCTTGTCTTTTTATATAAACAAAACTAGAAAAACAAAATTGATAATCCAGTCTTGAAATAAGGTCAAAATCAGCACATATTGCTGAAGTTTGTAGCGAGGATAGGTGCTTCTACTTTGGCTTGTGTCTACCACGTGGAAGTATCTTCAAATTGTAGCTTTCTTTGTAAAAGGTAACCTTTATAATACTTTATGTAAAAAGTAAATTAGTCCATGGTTTTGGAGGGCCCATGGTATTGACCCCTAGTATTTGCATAAACTGAATGTCATAAAAGAGTCCGAGGGAGAGTTAGTGAGACACATTTGAGGGAGGTTGATTAGTAAGTGATCAAATCTAAGAGATTGATTCTCTTAGAGGCTTTGGAGAAAGGGATTCTCTCAAGCGGGAGTTGTCTTTAGTGATTGAGGGTTTGAGCTGCAGTCGGATAGTGAGGGTTTGAGTGTATCTCTGGTTGATTGTAAGTGCTGAAGCATTCCTGTGAATCACAAAATAATAAAGAAAATCTGTTGCTGGTTTTCCCCAAGGATTGGGGTTTCTAGGGTGTTGAGGCCTGGAAAATCGCAGGCAACAACAGCAAGGGATTCTCCCCAGTCAACCTTCCCAACTAGCCCGTGACTGTTTGGTATGGGGAATCCGTCCGGTTTGCGGTCCAGCTATCGTAGGTCAAGTAACAAAAATTAAAGATTTACCGGTTGCGGCCCGGTCCACCGTATATATTTTTGTGTTTTTTAACTTTAAGTATGATATGCAAGTGCCTATCTAAAATGCAGATTGATAAAGAATATGAGGAGCGGTCACAATGTGATGCGTAGGTTCTTACCTCTCGTCTTAGACTCTCTCGCATCTAAACCACACACAATAGGAAATAAAACTGACTAAGCTGTCCCTAGGGAGTGAAATTATCATTTAATGAGTAATGTATTGCTGTTCATGCATTAAGAAAAATCACAGATAGCTGTTCTTTGATTCAAAACACATAAACATGAATAGATGGATGAACAACAAGATAGCTCATTGTTTGTGAAAACATTCATTACTCATAGTGGAAATTATAATGAAATAAACCAGAGAGCATTCATAAAAGAACATAGGTTCAACAAGTTAGAACGATTTCACGGTTAATGAATAAAAGCTGAAAACGAAATAGTTCCCCTTCAACCACATCCATTGAACAACATTTGAACATTCCACCAAAGCTTTCTCCAACAGGCAAAATTGTAATTATATATTGCAAAACGAAATAGTTCCTCTTACAATGTGTTCTCACAAGTCTAACTGGGAAAAAGTCCTTCTTCCCTCTAACTTTCCTATATTTATACAAAAACCAGCCAAAACCTTTGAGTTGCCCCCCAACCGTTTTAATCTCATAGTTTTGTTGTTTTGTGAATGGTCATGATTCAAACGTTACATTTCAGATAAACACTTTTATGAAAACGGGACCAGCTTGGTAACTGACGAACTGCCCAAGGCTGAGCCTCTGCTCTTAATGATTACGCTCTATAATTTTTTGGTCTTTTTGAGATCTTGTTAGTCTTAGCCTTTCGCTCTCTTCTTTTCCTCTTTTGCTTATATATTCTTTGCAGCAATCTTCCTATCCTGAACATATCAGATCATTAGTGTTTAACAAGGTAACACAAACTAGATCAATACATGCGTTCTGTAATATGAACTATAAACATTATTAATGCATGAAAATAAAGAATGTCAAGACAAAAGAGATCCCGCAAGTTTGTGCTTAAACCCCTGTTTCAAAACTTAAACACGTGCCTGATAGAACAAATTCTTTCTCCAAATCCAGGCCACATCTGCACTAGAACGAAAACCTCCAATGAAAGCAAAGACCAGGACAAAGTAACCATCACTCTTCGAAACACCCAACCCCAAACCGCGTTCTTCAACTCAGATGACTTTAACATCGACCTGCGCCCACGGGAAACCTCCGCCATTACATAGAACAATGTAAAACACATTCGAATAGCTGGAAAAATCCCAATGCCAACACTAAGCATCAGACAGATAAACTCTTCATCGGCGAAAAGGAAAACAAGGAATGGGCAATTAGCCTGCTACGGAGCCGCAACGGCAGGCGATACACCTACTAAGGGTTTGCAATAAAAGAAAACAATCGGCGAAAAATAGAACAACTGCATCGGATGGTTAGTCTGCTCCGGAGCCGTAATGGCGGGATTAAAATAGACTAGGATTGCCAGAATATGTAACCATCGGCGATCCGGAACGCTAAAGCCTAATCCCCAATCAAAAGTCCAACACAATTCTGATAGCGAAAAAAAAGTCATGAAATCGGCGCGGGTAAAAACGTCGGCACGTTTGTTATCGATCCTCTGAAACAGCGGCTGCAAAAAGGACTGGTGCCTCGATGGTGACAACGTAAAACGCCGAAAATAAACCAAAAGCGCATCGGCGACAAACGAGAGTTTGGATCGGGTCGTTAGCCTACTTAGCCTCCGCAACGGTGGCTGCGTAGGAGACTACGGCTTCGATTCATAACTAATATAATTTTCGACAGTGAAAATAAAAACCCTCGTGAGTCATAATTTAAGTCAAAAAGCAACAGCAGCATAAAAGATATTCATTTAACAATCATCCTCAACAATCAAACTTGCAGTAACTTTAAACAATCCCAGCAAAGCTGAGCAAGACAAAATTTAAATGGAGGGTCCCAATTTTTTAGAAATTTGGGAAATTGTTGCAGCTGCAACAATTGGCGACTACCTGGTAAACCCAGATCTCTGAATCAACTCTTCTTTAAGTAACCGACTGTTTAGCAATAAAACCAAAATGTTAAATTCTTCTAGATGTCCAGATTTCCCAATGGCGAATATATGTACTTTTACACATTGCTGATAGTCCAATCTTAGGAAAATGGAAACCCAAAATCTCAAAGTCAAGATAACTCTTTTGAGACCAAGTAGATGAGTTTCATTTTACCTTTGTCTTTTGGGTAGCTTCCAGCGTGGACACCACAGGATTGTAACATATGGTAAACATAAATATTCATTTTTTCCTCATTCCCATGCCATTTTGCACTTTTTCGTGCTTTTGGATCTTTTGTCCTTTTGAGTCCTCATGCCTTTCTTTCTGAATTTTTATTCAGGCTTCTCTATCCATAGTGTCCTTTTGTGTGAGAGATGTATTTGATTTTCAGCTCACGGACGGAGAAGAACTTTTGGCAAATTTGTACTCATATGATTCGGTACTTTGCTTTGATAGATATTGTTTTTTAGGAGTTTTGACTCTTATCAGCCTTTTAGCTTTCAATTTTTTGGCATGGGATCGTTTATATATAATATACTGTTTACTGTGCTTCCTTTCCGTGGGTCTTTTGCTGTCACCCCCTAGGACATTTTTTTAGATGTGAAATGGATGGAGTCTCGAAATAGTATTTCAGACCTTTTGATCCTGAGTTATTTTCAGGGATTAAGCAGGACTTCAATGTGTTCATAGCCATCTAGGAAAACTACTTACTAGAAGAAATTCTATTAGCTCAAACAAAAGTACACAGTCTCATACCCAAAGATTTCAGTTAATTCAGAACCCTGTTGCTTTCCATGCAACCAAAAGTTTGCCTCTTTTTATTGAAATCAAACAAATCTAAACTAAAACCAAACAGGAATAAAGCAAATCAAAATAAACAACCAAAACAAATTATTTATGTACAAAACAAGAAATAGATAATCAGGAAAAATAAGGTTTGAGAACTAAACCATTAACTGGTAAGTTCTCTTCCCACCCCTGTAAATCTTGCAATTTGTAGGTCGAGGGGCCAAGTTTTGCTGCAATTTGAAAAGGACCTACCCATAACTGTTGAAACTTCGTATGCTTCTCCTTTTCATCATGCGGATGATCCCACTTAAGAACCAAGTCTCCCACTTCAAATTTCTTTGTTCCAGCTTTGTGTTTATCAAACCGCCTTTTTACTACTTCCTGCTGTTGCTTAAAACGTTCTTTGGCCCTGGATCTAGACTCTTCCGCCTTCAAAAGATTATAGATTCTAAGTTGCAAGATTTCGTTATCAGTGCCTCTAGACTCTTGAGCTATTATGGAAGAAGGTAGCATAATGTTAGGAGGAAGTATAACTTCTTTTCCATAAACAAGGGTATACGGTGACACACCTAAAGAATTCTTGGGTGTGACCCTATCGGCCCAAAGAGTGTTCGGTAGTGCTAAATGCCAACTCCTTTGGTTCTCTATGATAGTCTTTTTTAAGATCCTAATCAAATTCTTATTTGTAGATTCTGCCAAACCATTCCCTTGTGGGTAGTAGTTGGTGGAATAATGCAACTTAATTCCTTTTTCATGAGCAAATGCAGTTAATCTAATGGAAGAAAAATAAGTAGCATTGTCGAAAACTAGGGAAATTGGAACCCCAAACTTGGTCATAATATGATCTTGCAGGAAATCCATGACCGTATCTTCATTGACTTTTCGTAACGGAATGGCCTCGACCCATCTAGTAAAGTAGTCAGTTGCCATTAAAATATATTTGTGCTGCAAGGAAGAATTTGGTTTTATTTCTCCAATGATATCAATTCCCCACTGCTCAAATGGTTCTGTGATCATCACAGGCTTCAATGGTCCTGCTGCTTTGGCTTGTCTTCCTCCACACCTCTGGCAAATATCACATTTTCTAACATGGGCATGAGCATCCTTGAACAGTGTGGGCCAATAGTATCCGGCTCTGAGAATCTTGTGAGCTGTCGTATCTCCGGAAAAATGGCCTTCAGCAGGCCCATCATGTAACTCTGCTATGACCCTTTTTGCGTCTTTTTTCTCTAAGCATCTGAGAAGGACTCCATCATAATTCTTCCTGAATAAAATTCCATCAATAATCTGATAGGCAACTGATTTAAGGCACAACGCTCTTTGCTGCTTGGAATTCCAATGTTTTGGCAACAATCCTTCCTGAATGTAATGAACAAGGTCTCGGTACCAGGAATCTAGAGCTGTGAAAAGAGGACATACATCCATCATCTGTAACTCTGCTTCATTTTCCCAATTGTTTTCTTCATTGTTATTACCTTCGGCCATTAGTTTGCACAGTCCTTGCCCTTTAACTATGGAGGCTGGTTTGAATTCGAGGTCATACTCTTGTAAAGCTGTTACCCAGTTGCCTCTTCTTTCTCCCAACTCCTTTTGTACGAAAAGAGACTTCACAGCTGGGTGTGGAACAATTACCTTTGTCCGATTCTTAAGTATATACGGCCTGAATTGTTTTACCGCTTTGAAGACTGCATAAGCTTGTTTATCTACAGCTGGGTATTTCAATTCATCCCCCTGCAGACCAGTGCTCATAAATGATATGGGGAACTCATCTCCCCCATCTTCCTTCTGAGTAAGCACTGCTGCTAGTGAATCGTTAGATGCGAAAGTGTACAAAATAAAATCCTTCTCAAAATCTGGACTTTTGAGAGAGGGTGCATGAGCAATAGATGTCTTTATTTTGCTAAATGCATTCTTCTCTATATCAGTCCACTTGAATTGCACACTTTGTTTCACCATTTGCTGCAAAGGTTTAACAATTTGAGCGAAATCCGGCACAAACCTTCGCACGAAATTTATTGTCCCCATGAATGATTGCATACCTTTTTTGTTATGGGGTAAGGGGATCTGTTCGATAGCTTTTATCCTTTCTGGGTCTATGGAGATCCCCTTCTTAGATACCACGTGACCCAGTAGCTTTCCTTCTGTAATAGCAAACACACACTTCTTGGTGTTTAGTGAGATACCATATTTTCGGCAACGCTCGAAAATCTGCTTTAGATGAAATGCGTGTTCTTCTCTTTTCTTTGAAAATATTGTGATGTCATCAAGGTATACCACAACATTGCGGCCAATCAGACCGTGGAAAGCTATATCCATAGCCCTTTGGAAAGTAGCTCCAACATTTATGAGTCCAAAAGGCATCTTTCTGTAAGCAAAAGTCCCCCATCTTGTTCTGAATGTAGTTTTGAGTCTATCTTCTTCAACTACTAACACCTGATTGTAACCAGAGAATCCATCTAATAAAGAAAATAACTCAGAACTCGAAACCATTTGCAATATCTGCTCCATGGGTGGAACTAGATAATTGTCTTTATCTGAAGCGCGATTTAAGTTTCTGAAATCCACACATACTCTAATTTCTCCAGATTTCTCCCTTGCTGGTACCAGATTTGAAACCCATTCTGAGTGTCTGACTCTGAAGATAATTTTAGCATCCAACAATTTCTTTACTTCATTCTGAATTAGGGGCTCCAGTTTTGGGTGCATTTTCATCAACGGCTGCTGATAAGGCTTGGCCCCAGTTCTAATAGGGATGACATGCTGAATAATCTTGGTATCATATGTTTTCAAATCTTCATACGTCCAGGCAAACACATATTTGTATTGTTTGAACAAATTGATGAATTTATTTCTTTCACCTGTGGAGCAACACTTTCCCAAATTCACATATTTCGGCTCAATTTCAGTTCCTAAATTAATCAGTTCGAATTGTAGAGACGAGCTATGAGTCTTAACATTTACTGGCCTTCTGAATTTGTTGCTTAGATCAAACATTCGCTCTAAGTCCTGACTCCTTTAGGAATAAAATTGTCGAATTTTAGCTCAGCTTGATGTTCCTCATCATCAATGATTGCCCCTTTGAAAGTTTCATCATTTGTCAAACATTCCAGAATCTGTTGATCGTCATCAAAAACTCGTAAATTTGTAATCATGTCTGGAACAGAAGGCCTGAAAAGTAATTCAATAGAACACCTATTATTAGAGGGTACAAGCCTTGCAGCTGAGGTGGCTAACAAGTCAGCTACTGCATTCTTTAGTCTAGGAATCGATATAATATTAAATGCATAAAAACCTTTAAGCAAATCCCACACTTCATTTTGATAAGCTTTTAAATGAGGGGAAATGCAATGTATCTGATTTCGAATCTGTTTTACAATTATTTCAAAATCCCCATACACTTTCAGGTTTTCTACTTTTAATTCAATTGCTTTTCTTAGTCCTTGAACTAATGCTTCATATTCGGCTGTGTTGTTGGTACATTCAAACTCTAATCTACATGAAAGAAAATGTTTATTTTTCTTTGGATCAATCAGGACACAGCCAGCTCTTGATCCTTCCAAGGTTTTAGATCCATCAAAGAAAAGTGTCCAAAAAGTATCCACTACTACTGTACATGAATCAACATCTACGTCTAAAGCTAAGTCTACTATTTTACAATCAATTTCATCAGCCTGTGAAAACCGAAGGAGATTAGGCTGAGTGTCTGATGTACCGCTGGCTTCTTCCGCTTGGTAGTTTCCCGGTTCTAGCTCAATGAAGTAATTTCCCAAAACATAATTTACTGGTTCATTCTTACCCTCCAATTGCGTGACATTGTGTTTCATGTGGGGCTCTCTTATAACTTTAATTTGATTTGGACTTCCTTTGTAAGGTAACCACAGATGTGACCGGTCTGATGCAAAATATCCATTCAGCTTTGCTGACCAATCCCTACTCAAAACAAGTCCATAAGCCTCAGGTATGTCTGCTACTACAATATCAATGAATTGACATACATTTTAATTTGAAGATAACCGAATCAAAATGTCCTCCATCTCCCCAATTACCTTCACATTTGTTTTGTCTAACTGAATAACCTGCCAGGTAGATGGTTTAGGCTGTCCATTTATCTTCTTACAAACTGACAGTGGCATAACATTTACTGATGCCCCTAAGTCTACTAGACAGTTGTGCACGTTATGGTTGAAAATTTCAAAAGTAAGGAGAAAAGGCGGAGTTTTGCATTTAGGCTTACCTCCCACACTTGTTTCACCAATTTCTTCTTCTTGGGGTTGATTGTTGGTGGGAAGCTTCTCCTTTGGCATTTCAAGTGCTTTCAATAACTTTTCTTTCTGTTGCGGCACGTTACACATCTCAAATAGTGAAATATTTGCCTTTACCTTTTTGATATCCTCCACAATGTCATACTCCATCTTATGTTCTGTGAGATTCGTTTTTACATTATTGATCTTCTCTTCAATGGGCTTAGTAGGCATGTTGATCTGCTTTGGATTTTGACTGGTAATGGTAAACTTAGGAATTTTATTAGCTGTGGTGTTTTTCTGAAACTTCTTTACATTCTTCTGGAGTCTCTTAATTTTCGGGATTATTAACCTGTTTTCTTTAATCAGTGCTTGGCTTCTCGTTGTCACATTTGCTTTTGATATGTCCTCATATCTCAAATCACTTTCCTTTTCGGTATCAAACATCAAGACACAGTCCCATAAAACCATGGCATCATTCTCTTGCTTTTCTGTTGATTTATTATCATTTTCTTTCTCATCATTTGCTTCTATTAATTTGGAATCCAGCAGCTGATTCATCACTAATGTCATTGAATTTATCCATTGAGGGCAATTTTTTTCCAGAATGAGGTTGCTGGTGGAAGGTGCAAAAGTTATCCATACCTACCTCCGTTAAGTTCATTGATGCAGGACTGTGTGGAGGAGGTTTAGACTGATTGTTGTCTTCTCTCCTCTTGTAATAAGGCTTAAAAGACTTCTGAGCTTCCTTTTCCTTTTCCAAGTCTATTATTCTGTTGGAAAGCTTCTGTATCATCTTTGCCATTATGTTGAAATCATGTGATTGTTCCTCTTTAGGCTTAGTAAATAACAAAGCTTTCTTCCCAACAGTTTTCTCTCCTGACTGCTCAGGATAATCTTCTATGCTTTCCTTTTCAGCTTCTACTCTCTCCGCTTCTTCATAAGTCTCTGCTAGCGTAGGTTTGGCTTTCATCTTGATAAACATGGCCAAATCAGGCCCTAGGGCTGAAGTATAATATTCAATCAGAACTTTATCCGAGGGCTTATCAGTTTCAGAAAAATTCTTAAGATAAGCTGCAAAGCTTTGGGTAAAACTATGCACCTTTTCTTTTCTCTCTTTCTTTAAAGCGCATAGTCCTTTCATGAGAGCTGCATGAGTCTTCTGGGCTGCATATTTGCTTCTGAATATCCTTTCAAAAGTATCCCAGTCTGGGATTGAGTTTGCAGGCAAACCAAAATACCATGAGGCTGCTGTTCCTTTAAGGGTATGTGGAAAAAGTCTGCAGACTACGTCTTCGTGTTCTCCAGCCTTTAGTCCTTCTACGACTAAGTAGAAACTTTGCAAATGGTCATCTGCTAAAACTTTCTCACTTGGATCAAACTTGGGTAGCATCTTCTCAAAAGCTTGGGGTAAGTCATGTAGAGGAGGTGCTAGGTTTAGGGGTGATCTGGCTTTCCAAGCAGGTGGTGGGTTTGGTGGGTTCGGTGGCTGATTTGCATTTACACCTGCCATGAGTCTGGGTGGAGAGTGAGGTGGAGAATGAACAGGAGTATGGACAGGTGAACCGTAAGGTGTATCAGGGCCTACTTGATTCAAAGGCTGAACAACTTCCTGTAAAGCTGTTTCTACAAGTTTTTCCCAATCTCCAACTAACACAGAGTCTTCCAATACAGGACAGTCTTTCTTCTTGTACTCTCTCCTAAGAAATTCAGGGATAATCGGTAATCCTCCAATCTTCTTCACATAAGCTCTAGTGTGTCTTCTCAGATCATTAACAACTTCGTTGTCCACAAAATACAAATGTTCTTTCCACTTCTCTTCAGGATTCGAGTTGGGAAATGAACTGCTTTCAAAACTATCACTGGTGGAGTAATTTCGAGGAAATGGGTTTCCTCGGCCAGCCAAGCATTGGTGGCCCTCCTTCTAGCGCCAGAAACTGTTGAGGCCTGGAAAATCGCAGGTAACAACAGCAAGGGATTCTCCCTAGTCAACGTTCCCAACTAGCCCGTGATTGTTTGGTATGGGGAATCCGTCCGTTTTGCGGTCCGGCTACCGTAGGTCAAGTAACAAAAATTAAAGGTTTTACTAGTTGCGGCCCGGTCCACCGTATATATTTTTGTGTTTTTTTAACTTTAAGTATGATATGCAAGTGCCTATCTAAAATGCAGATTGATAAAGAATACGAGGAGCGGTCACAATGTGATGCGCAGGTTCTTACCTCTCGTCTTAGACTCTCTCGCATCTAAACCACACACAGTCTAAATAAAACTGACTAAGCTGTCCCTCGGGAGTGAGATTATCATTTAATGAGTAATGTATTGCTGTTCATGCATTAAGAAAAATCACAAATAGCTGTTCTTTGATTCAAAACACATAAACATGAATAGATGGATGAACAACAAGATAGTTCATTGTCTGTGAAAACATTCATTAGTCATAGTGGAAATTATCATGAAATAAACTAGAGAGCATTCATAAAAGAACATAGGTTCAACAAGTTAGAACGATATCACGGTTAATGAATAAAAGCTGAAAACGAAATAGTTCCCCTTCAACCACATCCATTGAACAACATTTGAACATTCCACCAAAGCTTTCTCCAACAGGCAAAATTGTAATTATATATTGCAAAACGAAATAGTTCCTCTTATAATGTGTTCTCACAAGTCTAACTGGGAAAAAGCCCTTATTCCCTCTAACTTTCCTATATTTATAGAAAAACCAGCCAAAACCTTTAAGCTGCCCCCCAACCGTTTTAATCTCATAGTTTTGTCGTTTTGTGAATGCTCATGATTCAAACATTACATTTAAGATAAACACTTTTATGAAAACGGGACCAGCTTGGTAACCGACGAACTGCCCAAGCCTAAGCCTCTGCCCTTAATGATTACGCTCTATAATTCTTTGGTCTTTTTGAGATCTTGTTGGTCTTAGCCTTTCGCTCTCTTCTTTTCCTCTTTTGCTTATATATTCTTTGCAGCAATCTTCCTATCCTGAACATATCAGATCATTAGTGTTTAACAAGGTAACACAAACTAGATCAATACATGCGTTCTGTAATATGAACTATAAACAGTATTAATGCATGAAAATAAAGAATGTCAAGACAAAAGAGATCCCGCAAGTTTGTGCTTAAACCCCTGTTTCAAAACTTAAACACGTGCCTGATAGAACATATTTTTTCTCCCAATCTAGGCCACATCTGCACTAGAATGAAAACCTCCAATGAAAGCAAAGACCAGGACAAAGTAACCATCACTCTTCGAAACACCCAACCCCAAACCGCGTTCTTCAACTCAGACGACTTTAACATCAACCTGCGCCCACGGGAAACCTCCGCCATTACATAGAACAATGTAAAACACATTCGAATAGCGGGAAAAATCCCAATGCCGACACTAAGCATCAGACAGATAAACTCTTCATCGGCGAAAAGGAAAACAAGGAATGGGCGATTAGCCTGCTATGAAGCCGCAACGACGGGCGACACACCTACTAAGGGTTTGCAATAAAAGAAAACAATCGGCGAAAAATAGAACAGCTGCGTCGGATGGTTAGTCTGCTCCGGAGCCGCAACGACGGGATTAAAATAGACTAGGATTGCCAGAATATGTAACCATCGGCGATCGGAAATGCTAAGACCTAATCCCCAATAAAAAATCCAACACAATTCCGATAGCGAAAAAAAAGTCATGAAATTGGCACGGGTAAAAACGTCGGCACGTTTGTTACCAATCCTCAGAAACGACGGCTGCAAAAAGGACTGGTGCCACGATGGTGACAACGTAAAACGCCGAAAATTAACCAAAAGCGCATCGGCGGCAAACGAGAGTTTGGATCGGGTCGTTAGCCTACTTAGCCTTCGCAATGGCGGCTGCGTAGGAGACTACGGCTCCGATTCATAACTAATATAATTTCCGACAGTGAAAATAAAAACCCCCGCGAGTCATAATTTAAGTAAAAAAACAACATCAGCGTAAAAGATATTCATTTAACAATCATCCTCAACAATCAAACTTGCAGTAACTTTAAACAATCCCAGCAAAGCTAAGCAAGACAAAATTTAAAAGGAGGGTCCCAAGTTTTTAGAAATTTGGGAAATTGTTGCAGCTGCAACACAGGGTAAATCGGTGTGTCAAATGTGTGAATGATTTTCTGTTTTTATTTCCGCTGTGTAATTGTTAGATTGATGTGTTTGCAGTTAATAATTTTGATTAAGTTATTCGGGACTGTAGATCAGATCTGGAGCTAAAAATTTCACACATATACTTGACTAAAATATCCAAATCAAGTGAATGAAAAACTGTTTGTAAGAGGAAATAGAGTAGAATATACACTCAAATCTTTGGTTTTACTTTGGGGAATCAATGGAGAGTTATTAGTTTCAAAGTTATAGATTCAATGAAAACCTTAATTTATTGAATTTTTGAGCAGTGGTTGTAAATTCTTCATAAGTTTTAACACAAAACTGAGGAGGAAAATTTTAGGCATTTAAAAAATGATATCCAGATCTAAACCCTTATAAATTTGCAACTTCAGATCTGCATATGAGACTATGATGTATCACCTAATTTGACATTATACTTCGGTACTCACTTTCAGGAACTTATGGTAATATCAAAATTCTTGTGGAGATGAAGATGGAATTGATCCTAGAGAATGGATGCATATTTAAGAGGAAATTTGTGTGAAAACATGTGATGTTAGAGTAGTTAAATGGTGAGGCTCATAAATGGTGGTCTTTTTTTGACCACTCGACATTTTATTAGTTGAAAGAATTTGTAGAGATCATTTTGAAAATATGGATAAAGAAAATGGAAATGGAGGAAGATATGTAGAAATTCACATATTAATTGAAGGAAGCTAATGAAGAATTCAATAGAGAAGCTGTGAAAAAAGTTGAATATTTTTCTAGACTAAATCATAATTAAACCCTCCTTAAAGAGGTTCCAATGAAGATTAAAGAATTGAAGACTATGGACGAAGACATTGCCAGAAGAATCAAGGAGAGATGCGTATGAAGGTTGAAGAAGGCACAAATATTGATGAATTCAAGTTAGAAATATAAACAAGAATTGAAGGATGAAAGAATCTGTCTCTGCATGTGCCTTTCAGAAATAGAAGGCCCTACCAATGTCTTGTTGGAATGTGAGTGCTACTGGATCAACAAGTAAGTTGTAAAGGCTACCTTCTCTCACTCAGACTTGCTAGAATATAGTCACTAATGGTGCAACACTATTGTCCCTCAAAAGCAACTCTCCAATGTATATCTATCATACAAGAAATTGAAAGGAGGTCTTTCCTCAAACTCAAAACAAATAAAATACCACTTAACTCAATAACTACACTTGAAGGCATTTGGCATGAAATGGAGACACTACCTCTCATATGGTACGCTCCATGGTTGTATCTCCTTGCTCTTGAATCTTGTTGAATAGTGACCTGTAGTGTCATATGTCTCGAAGTGCCACTGTGCACATACCAACTAGCACTAGGTACAATATTAGTAGATAAAGAAGAAGCCATGGAAAAGGCACTCTCAAACTGAGTGGTTATTTCAACTACAATTCTAGTTACAACTCGCTTTATGCCCTTTCCCTTCTTCAACGAACACTATCTTGCATAATGTCCCATCTCGTGACATCGAAAGCACATGACCTTATTGATATCCTTCTTCAATGTATCGTGCTACCCTTCTTCGCCTTTCGGATGAGACCGTGGCACTTACTTCCCTAGGTTGTTTTGAACATGATTGCAATCTAATTTTTTCCTCCACAAGAGCAACATATAGCTTTCGTGTTGATTTTTCTGAGTAGCATCGAGAGCCCACGGCGTGGACTCAACGTAGAGTTGAGTGATTGTTCTGTTGAATGTTGATATCTGGTTCGGGACCATGATATGGACCCAGTCCAGCACTTGGGGGACTCAACCTTGAGTTGAGTGACCATTGTGTTGAATGGCGACATCTGGTTCGGGACCACGACGTGGAACCAATCTAGCACTGGTAGACTCGACTTAGTTCTGAGTAGCCATTCTTTTGAATGGAGGCACCTGGTCAGTTACCAGGACTCAACCCGGGGCTAAGGGCCATTCTCTAGGAGAATGGAGGCGCTTGGTTTGTTACCAAGTATTTGACCTAGTGTCAAATTATGTAGCCTATGGCTGAGGCACCTGGTCTGTTATCAGGAATGCACTATAAGCCCTAGACGGGGTCTAGGCATGTGTGACACTCTGATCCTTGATCAGTGGGCTTTGCGATCTTTTCCAAGGCTTAGCTACCCTTGGTTAAGACACCTTAGTACCCAATCTTGGTGTCACACAGAGTGTGAGACAATAGCATTAGTAATTCTCTCTGTTTATGATGGTGTACTTTGAGTGGTGATGAAAGACCACCTTGACCACATGTGTTGACCACAGGGGCACTTGAAGAAGGCTAAAGCAAAAAGGCAGCAGTAGGGCTGCACAACAGAGCAACCGGGCAGAGAAACAACCTGGAAGGGTAGAGTAGAGCTGTCGAGCAAGACAATAGGGCAACTAACGGGCAGGAGAGAGAAACAGACGGGCATGAGAGAGAAACGATTCCGGGCAAAAGTTAAACAGATCTGGGCAGCAGAAGGAAAAACAGATCCGGGCAGGGTCTAGACAGTTTGGGCAGGAGAGATAAGACTGGGGCATCAAGCCCTAATTTTGATAAAAAGCCAATTTGGCAATTTTTGTAAAAAATTGATCTGTTGTGTAATTGTGAGAAACCCAGTTAGGGTTTGTGGATTTCCTGAAAAAACTCAGTCATCTCATTTACAAGATGAACTACTAATGCTTTTGGGGTTTTTGTCCTTTAAAGGTTTTCCCAGTGAAAAATCCTGTGTTCAATGTGTTGATGTTGTTTACTGCACTTGTCACTTGTTTATGTTATTCTGCAAATTTTAAAAGTATTCATGCTAATGCTAAAAATTCAACATTTTGGAAATTCAATAGTTTTCCTCAAGCATAAATACCCTGAACAAAAGGTGTCCAATAAGGAGTAAGCACTTTAAGGGCTATAGATACTATCTCTTGATCCTCTACCTTAGTTCCAATGATCATCTACCTTAGTTCCAATGCCGACCAACTGATCCTTCAACTCATTGATCTTGGCTACGTAGTTCACCATAGTATTTGTCTTTCTTATGCGAATGGTTGAAAGCTAGTTTTGCAAGAACATCCGTCAAGAGGCACAATAATTTTGAAATAACTTAACTAAACCGTCAAACATGCTCTTACCTAACATCTTAACAACAATGTGTGAAATGAAGTGTTCCTTCATGGAATAAAAAATGATTCTCTTCACTTTGGCTTCCTTCTTTCAATGAATGACCAATTGTGATGGATCGATAGGTTCTAGTATTTTCATTACAACATCTTCCCAAAGACCAACCTCCTCCATAAGGATTTGAAGCCCGGGCTAACATGGAACAAAACTTGAAGCTCCATCCAACCTATCTTACTCTTGTAGATCGAGAATAACCTTACACATTCTAAAAAAGTCTCAATTGTATAAACCAACAATATATGTAGACAATTAACCCTTTTAAGGGTGAAGGTGCTTCTATCAAGCAACCTAGGGTTTCACACCCAGTGGCCTTAACTTGGTCAAGTACCTGTCTTAGCTAATCACTAGTTGCAAATACAACTCCCTCTTACTCAAGAGTGTTCTCAACTAAAACCGTTTTGATACCATGTTGAAATTACATTTTAACCAGGCAATTAATGCAAACTTGAAAATTCACCTTCTTTTGAGAAGGTTCCTAGGATTTTAACCCTAGAATTTTTAGCCCTTAGGGCTACGATAAATTACGATGTAAAATAGTAGCAAAACAATCACAATAATTCACTTCTAGTAGCTCCAAAATTTACGACAATTCAAGGAGAAAAGATACCAATCATTCCAATGAGTTTTCAACTCTCTAGGGACATTTTACTTGCATAAACCAGATCTGAAAGCTCTTCTTAACACCCGATTTCAAAAATAAAAACGATAAATTACAATGTAAAATAGTAGCAAAACAATCACAATAATTCACTTCTAGTAGCTCCAAAATTTACGACAATTCAAGGAGAAAAGATACCAATCATTCCAATGAGTTTTACATGCATAAACCAGATCTGAAAACTCTTCTTAACACCTAATTTAAAAAATAAAAGTATTTATTATAAAAATGTTTGATATATCTATAACAAATGAATTCCTGAATATATATGTTTTATTGGGTACTTTGACATGACTTTTCATAAAGTCACACCCTTTGACTATTATTTAATTATATTTAATATATGATTACATTCTACTTATTATTACATTCTACTAATTATTCTATATATATTTTCACATTCTACTTATATATATATATATGGTTACTTTCTACTTATTATTATTATATAGAAATGACCTATTGGAAGGAGATGACTTACTAGTCAATGCTACAAGTACACTGTCACGTGGTCATTATATGAATATCATCATCTCATACTTATTCATTTATTATTTACTATCCTGTATGGATTTCTGTTTGTTAACCTTGTTATGTTGGATATTTTCTAGTAAATGAACTTTGTTCATTTAATTGGTACCAGAGCCTTGCACCTGATCCATCCCTTGGCCACTTCTTTCATAGTTTCTCTGACTCGGCTTTTGGCCATCCCTATTTTTATAGAGCTTCTCTGAACTCTTGGTCTTTTGGCCATTATCAGATTTCCATTGAAAGAAGAATTATCTGCTGCAAATTTGAAGGATGATTCCAATCTCTCTCTCTCTCTCTCTCTCTCTCTATATATATATATATATATATATATATATATATATATCAGAATTGTGTTGAACTGTTGAAATTGATTGTTTTAGAGGTAATTTGCAGATCTATGTCACAGGATTGCTGTAAATAACAAATGGACCATCTTTCTACAATAGACTATCACCATCATTGTTTGGATACATATAGGGCTTGGTGCTTTTGATTAAACATCGTATTGCCACCTAATTCGCATCTTGGGTAACGTGGAAGAAATCTTCAAGCCACTAGGTGTGACCTTGGGGGCAAACCTCGAGCCAAGTGCTGTCACTTGATGCTCGGCTCCTCCATCTAGGCCAACTCCTAGCGAAGCCAAGGGGGGTGGTCTCTTTGATAAGTAAAATCTAAGGTTTTTACTCTATGAAAGAGATGATTAATTCTAGGAGTTAATGTGAAATGAATTAAATTCTTAGTAATGAGTTACTGCAACTGAATTATAATAATAGTAGCATTGATAATTCAAACACCATTCATGTTAATATGTGGAAATTGATTTAACCATAAAAATGCGAAAGATCAGTGCCAACTAAATATGGAGTGCTTGTGTATAAGGGTTGCTGCTGTGGTCTCAGTGAAAGTATTGTAGTGTCTTGTTGGTAAGGTTTAAGATTTATTAGATGGGTTGATTAAGGAGTGGGTTAATTGTTGGTCGATTATATTAATCTTGTAATGATTCGGATTATTAGCAGGGAGGGGGATTCCCTATAACACAAAGGTACAGGGATTATGTCCAGACTCACACAGTGTGGTAGCACCCGAGGAAATGTGTGCTGAATGGAGTCACGAGGGGATGTTCAACACTACACCAATAAGGATGTAGCTTAACGGGGCCCCACAGTCGCTTTTCAATGGTTCCCGCTTCCTTTGTACAATTTCCCCACACGTAGCAAAACACAATGCTGGATTTTTGTTTTTTAGGGAGATTAATTAAAAATTAGACTAATTACTAGTCACCTAAACCCTTTTCTAATACTACCAATTGATCAGACAAAGCTGCACTGGAAGTAGAGCATACGAGGATGAAGGCCTTGTAAGTTTTAAATGTTTTTAAACAAAGTTTTTTGATTTAAAAAAAGGTAAATCCCAAGAGCCTCTTTCCAGTTCAGTACTCGGGAAAGCCCTTATCCATGAACCTGTAATCGGGGAAGCAAGGGGGTTTATTTTAAACTCAACAATGCATACAAATTAAAGTTCTCTAATTACTACTTTGCTCAAATATTTTTCCTTTTGGTATAGTGTGGGGGTAAGTATTCAGATTACTTTGCAAATAAAACTTAAAGAAATATTGAAATAGTGAAAGAAATCAGCAAACTACACTAACAGCATAAAAACTACGAAAGTGGACACAGATGCAAATCCCTTCAGGGGGGATGGGGACCGGGCTCTGATGAGCCTACTCAAGCCTTATTACAATCTTACAAACATGAAATAAAAGTGCACTTTGGTCCTTATACTTTGGATCCAAAGGCTTACAACAAAAGAAAAGAAAAGGCTTTTGGTGAAAGGGGAACTTCATTGAGCTCTTAATGGTTCATTTTCCCGCAAAATGGCCAGAGTTTTCTTCTCCTTTTTGTTATACCTGCAAAAAAATCAGCAAGCAATCAAATACAAAAGATGCTCAAAGATACTTTAAGAGTGTCTTCGAACAATCTCCAAAAAATCTTAGAAAAATTCTAAGTCAAACTAGTTTAAGGAGATAACAAAATAACACAAAAGGACAAGTCCTTTTGTGGATCTTGGCTCAGTTTTAGGGCAGCTAATGGAAAGCACTCTTATCTTGCAAGTTTTAACTTTTCAAACATAAAAAAATGAAACTTCTATCTTAGCCTTTAGATCTTAATTAAAAAACAGAGCCCTTGTGCTTTTCCAAAATGTGTGAGTGCTCTTTTAAATCTTAAAGGGATCCAAAATGTGTGAATGCTCTATTAAAACTTGAAGGGATTATTCAAGAAAATGATATTAACATCGCTACTTGTCCAAGCGACAATAGAAATTATACGAGTGTTGATATCGCCAATCTAATATTAATTTTGGAGCCAAGTATAATTGAAAAGAAAAACTCTATTGACGAAAAAGAATATGAAGTTAAGGACTTACAACTAGCAATTGATGATTATAAATTCACATCCAAATTCGATATTACATGTATGTTTGATAAAGAGGTTGACATAATTCTTGGTTCAACCTAGTTAGAATCACTGGGTACATTCATTTTAAACTTGGAGAAAAAAGTTTCTAACATTTTCCTATATAGGTAAAAGAAAAAAAATGCAAGATGTTACTATGAAATTAAGCTCAATAGTACCCTTGTTAGAAGACCCGAAGGACGTAACAGAAGTGATCCTTCAAGGTAGCCAGAAGTCAATACAAAGGTTGCGATCGACAGAAAGAATGTGATAAGTCATCAATGAAAAAGATGAAGACATTTCTTGCCTAAGAAATCATAGTCACAAATTATTTGCAAAAATCATGAAGCCAAGGAGAAGAAGCATTGTTTTCAAAAGTTAGAACAAGAGAATCAAGATTTCACATATGAATTCAGCAAGAAGTTATTAGAGAAATATCAAGAAGCTTCTAGCTTAAGGAACCTTAATCAGAGGTTGCTTGAACAAATCACAAGATTAAAAGAGGGGTAGTAAGAAAATCAAGACCTTAAGGACAATGTTGATAAGCTAAATAATGTTGAATAACTTTCACGCTTAAAGGTTCATACTCAAAATTTACTTGCACAAATCAATAAGCTAAAAAAAGACAGGACGTTCCTATAGAATAAGTTAGAGGAATCTATCTGCAAGAAATCCCTAATTGATAAAGAAACAATGACTGATCTTGTTGAAATATAGAAGTTGTCAAAGGTAAAATTGAGGCATTGGATAAGGGAACCATTACAAATCCAATTGAAATCTTAACTGCCAATAAATCACCAAAATCATCAAAAGAAGAAGGATTCAACTGCAAATTAGTTCTTTTTCTCATAAACAATTTGACTGAAACAGAGGAATAATTTTACAACTTTAAATGAGCAGTAATAAAAAACATTCACATGAAAATTCAGTCTCAGAAATTTTGGTCAAATGACCCAGGCAAAACTCCAACCTCTGGGGAAAACTTGTTCTTGAGAAAGAATTTTATTTTATGTATAAAATTAAAGTACAGCAAAAAACAAAGATAAACTTATCTCCACCACAGTGCTCAGCAAGTTGAATAAATTTGGAAATTCTGGTCAAATTTTCTGTCAACCAACTGCCTCGAAAACATGCCAAAATGTATGTACGGACTGTCTCGATTTTTGTGCTCAATTGTAGGACTATACAGAATTGTACGTGCTGTACGGAATTGTATGGACTGTATGGACCACCTCAAATTTCATGCCCAAAATGTTGTGCGGGTTGCCTCAGAATTTGTGCCCAGAAATTGCCTCGAGAAGCGTGCTGTACATACATGCAAATACTGCTGCTCTATGGTCTTGGGAAGCATGCCCAATGCTTCTCTCTCTCAACTTGCAATTTTTCTCCTTCTCTACTTTCCAACTCATGGAAAAAAAAGAATGAGACTCTAATGTCTTCCCTTGCCTTTTTGGTGTCTAAATGAGGAAGATGATTGGTCATCTAACCCAAGGGCCCAAAATGAATTAGATGGATGGATGAGATTAAATGCACTTTTAATTCTCTCCAAAATTAATTTCACTCACCTCACTTAAATTTATCAAAAAATCACTTTATTCTCTAAAGTGAAAATTAAAACTCTTCTCAAGTTATTAATTGCAAGGGCCCCTTTAATTTCCCCCTTTTTATGACTTAAGAAAAAATCACTAGGGGAACACTTTCCTAGGTACAAAAATCAACACTCCCTCTTACCGAGGAAGGTGTTTTGCACCATACCCAACTTATCTATGAAATAAATGAACTTGCCTCTTCCAAGAGACTTTGTCAGGATGTCTGCAACTTGCTCATCAATGGAAATGTATTGCAACTCCACAACTCCTCTTTGAACATAATCACGGATGAAATGGTACCTGATATCAATATGCTTTGACCTGTCGTGAAATATAGGATTCTCAGAGAGCTGGATGCAACTCTGATTGTCACAATAAATTAATTTCACTTACCTCACTTAAATTTATCAAAAAATCACTTTATTCTCTAAAGTGAAAATTAAAACTCTTCTCAAGTTATTAATTGCAAGGGCCCCTTTAATTTTCCCCTTTTTATGACTTAAGAACAAATCACTAGAGGAACACTTTCCTAGGTATGAAAATCAACACTCCCTCTTACCGAGGAAGGTGTTTTGCACCACACCCAACTTATCTATGAAATAAATGAACTTGCCTCTTCCAAGAGACTTTGTCAAGATGTCTGCAACCTGCTCATCAGTGGAAATGTACTGTAACTCCACAGCTCCTCTTTGAACATAATCACAGATGAAATGGTACCTGATATCAATATGCTTTGACCTGTCGTGATATCAACTCCCGATCAAATAAATCCACCAACAACTTGTGAAGCCACAGTGCCTCGCAACTAGCCTCACTAGCTCCCATGTGTTCAGCCTCTGTAGAACTCAAAGCAACGGACTTTTGCTTCCTACTGAACTGCGACACTGTTGCCAAGCCCAAACTGAAACAACATCCGGAAGTGCTCTTTCGGTCTGCCACATTGCCTGCCCAATCTGAATCCGTGAAGCTAATCAAACTAACCCCATCCGATCTCCTATAATCCAGACCATAATCCACTGTACCTACAAGGTATTTCAAGACATGTTTCGCGACAACCCAGTGCACTCTCATAGGCTCCACCATGAACTGACTGAGAGTGTTCACCGCAAAACAAAAATCTGGCCTAGAGTTGACTAGATACATCAACGAACCTGTGAGATGACGATATAAGGTAGGATCCACCAACTCTCCCTCAGAAGCATAAAGCTTCTTCCAGTTGGTGACCATAGGTGTAGACATTGGCTTGCAATCCTCCATCCGAAATCTCCTCAGAATATGTCCCGGGAAAATATGATCATTCTCTTGCCAAATTTCCAATACCAAAAAATAACGCATCAACCCAATGTCAGTCATCTCATACTCTGAAGCAAGATCTATTTTGCAAACTGCAATAGGTCTCTCATCACCTATGATAAACACATCATCCACATATAAGAGAAGAATGAGCGGATCATCTCCAACCATGATGAAGTAGAGATTCAAATCAGTGTCACTCTTCTGAAAACTCATTGACAACAAGAGTCTATCTTGGAATACAGGCACATGATCTTTAGGTTTAGTGGTTCAACTAACAGGTTCTTCGGGGACAGGTTGTGGTTCTCAGGTCACAGGTTCACCATATATAGCTACCGGCTCGATTTGTGTGGTACCTGTGAAGCTGCCTGAGGTGTGGCAACTTGTTGTTCTCCTTGCATCGAGTCTCTGTACTTCCTGAAGGTCCGCTCCTCCTCAAATCTCACTTCCCGCCTCACAACAACCTTTCTCAGGGAAGGAAGATAAATGCGGAAGGCCTTCGAAGTCTCATCATACCCCACAAAGATGCCTCTCTCTGCTGTGGGCTCAAGCTTTATCCTCTTCTTAGAAAGGACATGTGAAAAAGTCAAACAACCGAATTTATGAAAATGACACAGCTCAAGCTTCTTGCATTTGATCATCTCCTCAGGAGTCTTGTTCCCCAAGGCACGATGGGGACTCCTGTTCTGAAGGTATACAACTATACTACATGCCTCTGCCCAAAGAAAGAGAGGAAGTGACTAATCATGTAACATGGCTCTCGCTGCTCCAACAATGGATCGGTTCTTTCTTTATGCTACTCTATTATGCTCAAGAGTGTGGTACTGTCAACTGTCTCCGTATGCCCTCCGGTCTGCAATACTCATCGAACTCCTTGGAGGTATACTCACCCTCGTTATCTGATCTAATTGCTCGAAACCTCCTCCCAGTTTGGTTCTCCACAAGAGCTTTGAACTCTTGGAACCTCTATAAGACCTCCTCAGATTTCTTGCTCCTCAAGAAGTAGATCCAGGTATTCTTTGAATGATCATCGATGAATGTCACATAATACTCAAAACCTCTCAGAGAAACAAACGACATAGGACCACACAAATCAGAATGTCTCAAATCAAGTACTCCTGCTAACCTGCTATCACTGCTCGGAAAAGCAGTCTTGGTGTACTTTCCCAAACCACACCCTCTGCATTCATCACTATGTTCAGTGTTGAACTTAGGCAAACCTGTAACCATGTACCTCAATATCCTCAAAGCTGGATGATGCAGATGAGCCATCCTCCTATGCCATAGCTCACAAAGCTCACTGCCACTATTATGTGTCAAATCATGCTAGGGATGAAACAAGAGCTTGTACAACTTCCCACATCTGACTCCAATGGTGTAAGAGGCAGATGGTTCTGCAATCTTGGGAAAAACTCGCACATGTCCATCTAGGAAAGACACCCAAGACCCCTGTTCTCAATCATGGAAACTAATAGCAAGTTCTTCTTTAGCCCAGGAACAAACAACATGTCCTTCAATGTCAAGGGACTCATGGACTCTCTCTGAAATGTAATGGTCCCATGCCCATCAACTCTGGCAGCTAAGTCATCCCCCAACACTACCTCCACATCTATCCCTACCTGTGAAAGCTCAAAGAACATCTCTTGAACACCTGTCATGTGACTCGAAGCTCCACTGTCAATATACCACTTGCTGGTGGTGAATGCACTGAAAGAATGGCCAGTCAACAAAGAATACTCCCTCTCAATCTCACTGTCTGCACCGGTGATGATGGATGCTCTCTCTCTATCAACATGCCCAACACAAAGAGAAAACTTTCAAATCTAGCTGTAAACTCCTCAACTTCTGTTGAATCTGTTGTTTGCTTCTTCTTCTTCTGTGGGCACTGTCCAACATAGGCCCAAGCTTCTAACAAGCAAATCACTTTACAGTGCTCAAGTCCTTCTTTTGTCCATCCTATTGCTTAGCCCCACCCTTCTTGAACTTCTTATTTCCTTTGGTAGTCAAAGCCACATTCTCCTTATCCTCCCTGCTAGTAGAAGAGCTCTCCTGCACAAGACCTCTTTGGGTTTCCTCCTGAACAAAGTCATCCCAAAGTTTGTCCCAAGAAGGCAAGTTCTCCCTAGCTAATTTGGCCTCCACAAAAACAACCCAAGGCTTTGCAACCCCATTCAATGCTGTCTGCACTAGCTCCGAGCCAGAAACAATCTCCCCCACTACTGCAAGCTCATCTCTCACCTGAGATATCCTAGTAAGGTAGGAAATCACTCCCTCAACGTTGGCTATCTTGATACTCTTCAATTTCTCTCTCAACACCATTTTCCTAATCTCATTTGAGCTTTGAAACAAGCTGGTCAAAGCATCCCACATCTGATATGCACGGGTTTTATTAGAAATGTGAGGGAGAACATGATCTTTAACTGCATCTAGAATGATCCTTCTAGCTTTTATGTCCTTGCTGAAGGAAAAAAGTGCTTGTGCATCGGTGGAAGTGGGAACAACAATAAGATTCATTGTAGTATTGTGAACTACCTCATCCCATAACTCGTTTTCCTCCAATATAAGCACCAATCTAGCTTTCCATGGGACAAAATTCCCAGCCCCATCTAGCCTATCCTCCAATCCAAGTCCTGTTGCCATTTTCACTACAAAGTTCAAGTCTCAACAAGGTGCTGCCCACTAACAAAAAAACTCACTGACCGTCTGAAATTTCTCACTGTATTAAATTCTGCTCTTTCTCTAACAAAGCTCTGATACCATGTAAATTTTTTTATCTCATTCCTCAACCTAGTTTTCAGCCACCATTTTAAACATTGTTTAATACCCAATCCAATTTACATTCAGCTGCAAATTAGTTATTTTTTTCATAATCAATTTGACTGAAACACATGAAGAGTTTACAACCTTAAATGAGCAGTAATAAAACACCATCACACATGAAAATTTAGACTCAGAAATTTTTGGTCAAATAACCCAGGCAAAACCCCAACCTCCGGGGAAAACCTGTTCTTGAGAGACAATTTTGTTTTATGCATAAAATTAAAGTACAACAAAAAACAAAGATGAACTTATCTCCACCACATTGCTCAGCAAGTTGAATAAATTCAGAAATTTCACAATCAAATTTTCTGTCAACCAACTTCCTCGAAAAATGTGCCAAAATGACTGTATGGACTGTCTCAATGTTCGTTCCCGTTTCTCTACCGTACGGGACTGTACAGAATTGTATGGACCACCTCGAATTTTGTGCCCAGAAAACTGCTATGTTACCAGAAACGAGAAACGGGAAACGAAACGAGAAACGAGAACGATACGAGAAACGAAGTTTCCAGGTTTCGCAAGTATAAGAAACGAGGAGAGAGAAAAACAAAAATTGAATTAATTAAAATATATAAATTAAATATTGTAACAATTTACAGATTTTAATACTAACTGGACTTAGTTCGGCATTTCAAACTCCAAGCTCCAACCAGCTTCACCCAGTTAATTTTAGGTTCAGAGACTAACAAACTCCAGGTTCGTCCAACTCTGAATTGAAGAATGGAAACCAATTCACTGTAGGTTTAAAGCGGAAAAACAGAGTAGGAAGAAATCATAAATTTACTTATTATTATTATGGCTCATTTGTTTACCTTACTTGATTTTAAATACAGTAAAAAAAAATGATGCTCGTGGACATCAGGTTTTGATGTGATAGGCAAATTTAATGGAAGCTTGCCATCACACTGTTTTATCTGAATACAGTTTCCATCCAGTCAAATGAATATCTGACACTAAAGTATTTAGGCCAGAATTCCAGCACAACTCTAAATGAATATTTGTCACCCTAATTTCTGCTCAATTGTAATGAAAAAGGCAGCAAAGTTAGCTTCAGCCTTACACGGGGTCGTATTCCCAAGGGTAGAGGATGCACTCCCCATGCTCCCGGGAAGTGGGTATTCCAAAGGGGGTGTTTCCGCATGTTCCCTTTTGGGGATGAAAGGAAAGGCAATAGGGAACATCTCCCTCAAAAAATGAAATGATCCCACAATCCCTTTCTACCAAAGTCCACTGTTTTGAGCCCCCTTTCCCTGGTAATCAATTATTGGTAATATTAAATTCTTAGAGTAAAAAGTTAATATTCTACTTTATCTTTCATGTTCTAGAAAAAATTCTACAAAATGAAAGATAAAAGAGAATATCAAGTTTTACTTAAAAAAATTTAACATTACCATTAATAGCTTCAGGATGTTTGAAAATTGAGTGGTTCCAACCTCATCAGACTTTATATGGAAAAAGCAAAATTTCATATCCCATTTAGAATTCAGCAGACTTAACAGTTTTCAGGAATTCAATATGGACAGAATTGCAGCATTTCCAGTGAATTTTATCATATATGATGATACAGGATTGGCATTTAATCAAGATCATCAAATACAAGGTACTGTAAACCAAGTAAGTAAATCAAGATCATGCAAGCCAAAAATCACATATTTTTAGGTCACGGATTGCATTTAGAATACAATTACTGGGTTTCATATATGTATGCAGAATATTTGATTTAAGTGCATGTACTCAATCCGTTTTAAATTTTGATAGTTGATATGGGACATAGGGGTGGCACGTGTATGGGGATTTTTCTGGATCCCGATGGAAATACAGTAATCACCTATGAATGGGACAGGAAACTAATTACCAGGTTGAGAGGTATGCGTTAAATATGGGCTTGGAATTCATCATTGCTCTCAAAATTCATGAAGTATCGATTCTAGAAGACTATTTGTTGGTAATCACTCAAGCAAGGAGGAAAGTTGTTAGACAGGAAACAGTAGTTGGACGTCCTCAACAGCAAATCATTGGCGACCTCAACTGATAAGGGACTTCAATCTTCTTCATATTCAAAGGCACAATAATCAAGTGCCAGGTTAAGACTAGGATGCATTCTTCACAGTTATATTAACATAAAATTTCACCATGCTGCTAGTGACATTAATCTTAGCAAAACCAAATGCAGGCAATGAAATCTAAGGTCTGTATCATGAAAGCCCTCCAGAGTCAGTCTAGAAGGAGAGTAAATTAAAATTGCAGTAACCCATTACCAAAAGAAATCCAAAAAAGAAAAGGACGACGAGTCTATCCTTAGGTTGAAGCTCTAAATTGCAATCACCCATAACCAAAAGAAATGAAAAGGACAGTCAAACCTTAGGTTGAAGCTCTGGTCCTGGTTCGCCTGCTATAACCTTCTCCTTCTCCTTTGGCTAGCTTGCAATATAGGGTGGAGAAGAATGTTGAGGCACATATACATAACCAAACCTTATATAGCACAAAAAAACAAATCGGTTGAATCGTTGAGTGGAGTAAAATCAAGCCAAATTACACTGTAACTGAAAATTTAAAAAATAAACAGGGAAACAAGGTGGGTTGAAGCTTGGAAAATGGATTTGCGAATATTTTATTTGGAAAAAGAAGAGAGGGGGCCAGATGTGGGGAAGCTTTTCCTCCTCTTTTACCTGGGTTCATGCCATATCAAACTGCACACAGGCTTCCCTCTACACATCGATCTCCACAGAGCTACAGTCAGCTCTTTTTTTACAACAACAAGCAACTCCTCTGCACACGGAGAACAATCGCAGAGCCTCTCCTCCTGCCACTAGCCCCGTCCTCATCAGTGGCACTGGCCCCGTCCTCACTGTTCTCAGAGAAGCGTTTTCTCTCCCACGCTCTATAACATCGAGCCCATGAACAATTTAAGCCACTAGAGTCTGAAACTGACCTCTGAAACGGACCTGTGAAAGGAAAACACTAATAAGGCAAGACTAAAACTTCAATGTTGAGCAGACTTGGGACCGGCGGTGGGCGGCAGAGAGCAGGCTTCCTTGCAGAACACTCCATCGTCATTTAATTCAGCATTTACTTCATCTGATTTACCACCCAGCAAGTCAGCTTGACAAAAATTACGATCTGCAGAAGAAACGGTCATCAACAATCCACGTTCTAAGAAAAACCGCAAAACGTTTTTGCCAAAACCGTTGTCCGGAACAGATCGTTTCGTAAGAAACGGTTTCTCCAATTTAGAAACGGAAACGGCCATAAGAAACCGCGGTTTTCGTTTCGTTTTCGTTTCTATTTCGTTTTCCTAGAGAAACGCATAGACCCGTCACGTTTCTGGTAACATAGGAAAACTGTGCAGGTTGCCTTTAAATTTGTGCCCAGAAATTGCCTCGGGAAGCATGCTGTACGGAAATGCAAATACTGCTGCTGTACAGTCTTGGGAAACGTGCCCAATACTGCTCTCTCTCAACCTGCAATTTTTTTCTTTCTTTGCTCTCCAACTCATGGAAAAAAAAGAATGAGACTCTAATGCCTTCCCTTGCCTTTTTGGTGTATAAATGAGGAAGCTGAATGGTCATTTAATCCAAGGGCTCGAAATGAATTAGATTGATGGATGAGATTAAATGTACTTTTAATTCTCTCCAAAATTAATTTCACTCACATCACTTAAATTTATCAAAAAGTCACTTTATTCTCTAAAGTGAAAATTAAAACTCATCTCAAGTTATTAATTGCAAGGGTCCCTTTAATTTTCCCCTTTTTATAACTTAGGAAAAAATCACTAGGGGAACACTTTCCTAGGTACAAAAATCAACAGGCAGCGGTCCATAGGTATTCACTGTCTCCATGTCTACAAGGCTTTAGCTAATCTCTGATACCGGATCACGGAAATTGAGCACATAAGGAAACCAAAAATACTTGAGAGTTTTCGTTGTGTATTACATAGATGAGAGTGGAATTTTTCTTATATAGAATTACAATGAGATTTAGTCAATCCACTTAATGAATGTGGGATAGACCGAGAAATTAAATAAAGCGACATAAAGCATAAAAGTGTAAAATATAATAAAGTTGGAAGTGATTTTATTAATACCTGTCTAATATCTAATTAAATTTTACATAAACTAAGTTATACTTTAACACAAAAAATAGTCTTCCTTTGTAAAAGGAAAAAAACATAAAGCAAGGGAGGTAGCATCAACTTATATCCGAAAAAACAAAAAGCAAAAAACATGCGAGCATGATTATCTCCCATGCAGGCAAAGAAGTCTCACTAGACTTGTTTTTTTGCCAGGAACCTAACTATATAATGTAATAAACATCTTTGTCATGCAGGGCTCGGATCTCAGGTTTCTGGAAAAAAAGAAGTGCTAAGAATAGCAGTTTTCTGGATTAAGCTATGATCAATGTCAATGTCTGGATGCACCTATAATAGAACCAACCTAATGGACTCTTGCTGGATCTTAACCCTCCAGTGGCACAAGCACAACCAGGGGTTAACACTAAAATATAACAAAGAAAGTACTAATTATTTGAACTAATGTGCTCCTCCTTCCTTTTATAGAATAAGAGGAGTTTCAAATAAGGTAAAACCCTATACTAGATCCACTGCCACAAATGTGAATGGGTCCAAAGGTGGAGATCTCCACCTCGCCAAAGTCTACATTAACCAACTCATGTGACCTCCAAAGAGAATCTTCCTCCAACAAGGTTGGACTCAACCCAAGAGAATGCATCCTTTCTCAAGTAGTGCGCCTCACTTGTGCTAACAGTAGGTAGTTACATGACAATTTGAGCCAAGCACACATCTCCAAGTAACTAACTCAATTAATGCACGCTGTATGTGCCAAGGTCAAGTAAGCACATGTCCAGACGTGCCAACTCACCCGCTCGACATATTTTTATGCAACAAGTAGTGTGACTTATTAGTTCTAAGTAACTCCAAGTGCCAAAAATAGATGAAAAGGGGCTATGAGACAGTTCACTCTCATGGGACTCTTTCCCACTGATGCGCCCCTCTCACAGAAAGAGTTAAACAATATTTGAGCAATTTGTAAACACACAGTACATCCCTGACTTCTTCACCAAATGTATTGTATAGTTATGACCATTTTTTACCAGGTTGTAGGCAACTTGAATGCCATCGATGGTGGATAACTGTTTATTGGTTCTCGCCTGACTTGATTCCATTTTATCCCTAGTTATGTCGAGTGCTACTTGGCCTGCATGTCTGGATCATGCAGAGTAATTTTTTTTTCCTTTTCTTCTCTTCTATTATTTCACAATTATTCTTAGCTTAGGTATATATTTTTCTCAGGACATGCATACAGCATTCCCTACTTGGATGAAACTTACATGCTGAGCTGTTCTTTAATCCAATTGACTATTATTTTGGTGATTCAATGACATTAATATATTTAATATTTTCAAATTTCAGATTCTTTCAAGATTTCTAGTCTTCCCTTGCAAATGGTAGAATGCAAAAGTACATCATATTTTGTTCTCTGTATGGTTTGGAATTTGTGCAAACAGAAATGTGTTGTGTTGTGGTTCCTTTTTCTTTACTTTCGTAGTTGGAAAGGGCACATTGTCATTTTTCCTCTTGGTGGGGTAGCTCACTTCCTTATTTGGTGTTCATGCTGTTTGCATTTGTGAGTTCTGCTGTTGTCAAATCTTCCATCTGTATATCAATGTCTGTTCAAAAAATAAGAACACCAGGGTGGCTTTCGGCAGGATGTATAAATGACTTATAATTTATAATCTTTGATTAGTTTGACAATGATATGATCTTCATGGATATCACAAGGAATTGGGATAGTTGACCATCTGTGATTCGGTCAATGTTGCTTCATAATTCTGCTGGGTTAATGTGTTTTTTTGGTTACTGTATAGTTAGAAAAGCATTGGATTATACATTTTATCAGGCCAGCTCTACTTATTAAGGATGTATTTTGCAGAGTTCCAGAATGTGACATCCTTGGACAGTGCTTGGATGAGTTGGCTACGAAATACCCAGCAACAAAGTTTGTTAAGATAGTTTCAACAGACTGTATCCCAAACTATCCAGATCGTAATCTTCCCACTTTGTTGATATATAACAGCAGCAACGTTAAAGCAACATATGTCGGTTTACACCATTTTGGTGGACGGCGTTGCACACCTGAAGGTTGTATTTTTTCCCGCATGCGAATTTTGATTTATCATTAACCATAAATGTTGAGCATCTTTTTGAGGTCCAGTTTTTAATAGTTGTCTCTTGTGCATTTTCTTGAGTTCCTCTGTAAGGTATTAGCATTTCGACTATTTCAAGGACAACTTCTGCTTCTCCTTTTCACAACATTTAGTAATATTGTGTTTTATATTTTAGAGTACAGGCTGCAAGCATTCACAAATTAATTGGGCTGTATATCAAAATGAGCTCTATGATTTGTTCATTTTGAAATAATGTTACAATTATAAAAGCTTTCACAGAAATCTCCACTCTTTTAGTGAGAGAATATGGAATAGGTCAATACATGTTATTGTCTTTTAATGAGGTTCAGAGCTAGCAGTCAACTGTCAAATACTATGTTCTTTTAACAGTCCAACCTCTCTATGTGAAGTATTTGAATTTTGAATCCCTGTTTGCATCATCTGAGTATATTTCCATCTTTCATTTTAACCATTTGTGGTTTCCGGGTTGAATAAGAGCTTTCCATCTAACTGATGTTTATTTATGTACTGCTTGAGTGGGCCTAACAGCTAAGAACATGAGTTTCCTCAGGTTCGAATCCAGCGAGTCAAGATTTACCTTGCAAATGGAAATTATACTTTATGGACTAGATCACTAATGGATATTGTTCTGCTAATTGTGGTGCAGAAAGCCATCTTTGTCATTCTTGATGTCATGCACATTTCTACTTTATTGCAGATCTTAAGTTTCTGTAGTGACGTTTAGTTTTTAGGATAGTAGCTTGTTATGTCTCTTGTTGAAATATACAATGGTTTTTGACATGTTTTGATTTCATATTGTTAAATCAGTCAACGTACTTTCTTTAGCTAGTAGTTTATATCTCTAGTTTTTCCTTGATGCTCAATGTTTCTGTACCTTTTCTTTTAGGTGTTGCATTTACTTTATGCCAAACAGACCCAGTTCTCAAGGACCGTGAAGATGGAACTGATTCATCTAAGGAGGCTCTTATGAAACAAGTCCAAAACATCTTTATACAAAAGGCTGTTGCTGAACATGAACAAGAAGAGGATGGACGCTCTAGTGATGATGATTGATCCTGTACAGCATTTAACACTTCATTGCTTTATAGAATTGAGTACAACAGCATGATTGATTTCCAACAAAGATTACCTTTTTATGGTTGAAACTTTTTGGATGAAAGATAACAAACCGAGTATTATGGCACCATTATGATATGCAATAGAACAGGAGTGGTTTGCTAATAATTTACTGTTGTATATTACACGTTATGAAAGGCTACTTCTTTTGCAGTCTGGAACACTTCATTTGCTTTGTGTTGACATAATTACCTGGCTTTTTATCGTGTTATCCTTGTGGTACAATTACAAATTCAGTTATCTGATGGAATAAAGTTCTTGAGAAATCCGTTGCCCATTTACCTTCATATGTAAAATTATGCTTGTAGTTGGGATAAATGTAATGGCTTTTCTCTTTACAGTATTTAACTGTTTTTCTCCACTTTTAGATCATGTAATCCATAGAGAGGGGTCAAATTCATGATGCCCTGTATTAAATCGTGGCTTTTTACAAAAAGGATGAGCTTAGCGAACTTTGCTTCTTGTCTTGGATCATTAGAAGATATAATAATATGGAGGGCTTTTCTTCAACAAGCAAAATTTCTGCGTTGCCATATATTGCTAGTGGAATGTGAGTCTTGCTACTGATTCTTAAAATAAGTTAGCAAGGTATGGTGAAAGAGGCAAAGGAATAAATACGTTGTAAAATTATTCCTAAACAAAATTCCAACATTAATGCTTAAATTTTGGTAAGTGTATAACATGGAATTTTCAATGAGGCCTTAGCTAATTGGCGAGTTTGACAACATTATTCCTAAACGAAATTCCAACATTAATGCTTAAATTTTGGTAAGTGTATAACATGGAATTTTCAATGAGGCCTTAGCTAATTGGCGAGTTTGACAAAAGTGTTAAGCATGTTCAGCAAGCTTCCCACCCTGTCTGAATGGCATTGGTAAAAAAAGGATGAGGTTGGGTGCAAGTCTTGAGCAAAATTTAAGTGTGATAGTTGCCCCTTCAACCTAGCACCTAGGTTGAAAGAAATCGTGGTATGCAGTGCAACCCTCAATCTTGGGGTCTGCTTCAGGAAGTAACTTTAGAAAAATGTAAACTGTAGGGAATATGATAAATCTAAGTGTGCAGAGTCAACAGATCATGCTATACAAATATATCTAAGCGTGCAGAGTCAACAGAGTATCGTGGCTTGATGGTAAAGCATGAGAGATTTGAAACCTTTGGGAACGCTGATCAAATGCCAGCAACTTTGATTGTTTATTTTACAACACCAAACACTATACATAGTTTGATTCTGTGCATTCAATCTACACTGTTTACACTTATATACTCCAAACATTAAATCTTGTATTTGTATGTCACCCAAACACATCAGCAGTTAAAAACATACTATTGATATTCATCTGCAACAATCTGTAGAAATTGACAAAAATCATATCTCAGTGATTCAGACATTTGTCACACTTAGTTTAATCCAGATTTCAGTCTTAAAATGTCATTAACAAAAAATACTTTACATGCATTTAAACCAACAACCATGAAGCTGAAACATTGAAACTAAGTTTGTTTTGCAGTGGAAAATGACATATCAGACTGATAAACCATATAAACAACATAATTTTGGTCAAAAACCCCCTATGGAAAAAAACAGACCAAGAGTATTTTATTTCAGCATTTCCAGGCAAAAATATTAATTTACAGCTGCATTTAACCATCAGTAAAAGACTACCAGCACCTTGATTTGTGTTCAACATCTCAAAAAATGTGCCCAAACAGCAGTACAGATTGTATGGCCTCCACCACAGCAGCACTTACTTGAAATTTGTGCCCAGCACCACAGCAGCACTACCAGCACCTTGATTTGTGTTCAACATCTCAAAAAATGTGCCCAAACAGCAGTACGGATTGTATGGCCTCCACCACAGCAGCACTTACTTGAAATTTGTGCCCAGATCCTTGATTTGCGTGCCCAACAAATCTGTACAGCATGTACGACCTCCACCTTGAAATGTGTGCAGCAAACATGACATCATAAAACATGCCAACAGAACAGTACGACTCAACAGTACACCCCAACACATCTGTACAGTTTGGCCCAACAGAAAAAATGCTTCTTGGGAAGTGTGCCTCTCCTTGGGATTTGTGCCATCTCTTTCGAGAAATTTGCTCATCTCTAAAAATCAAACTTGCCAAATGCTCACTCTTGGAAAATGTTTTCCTTTTCTTGCACACTATCCTAGGTTCTCTCATAACTAGAAAGTGACATTTCACTTTTCCCAACCCCTAAATCTGAAGGCCAAGATTTAATCTTGCCTTTACATGATCAACAGTTGAGATACTTTCCCTCCGAAATCGGTTATATTTAATTTTTAATAAAGTCACTATTCACTTTATGAAATATGAACACTTTATTTCATAAAGTCACTTTATAAAAATAAAACAAGGAAATACTTTATAAAAAGTCACATTACATAATAATCACTTTAAAACAACTTTATAAAACACCATTACAAAGTCAAGTAGCCTAGCTAATGCATGGTTATTTCCGCATACAAGACAAAACAATGCAGAGTGCATCCAAAACTACAATAACTAACTCCCTCTTATCGAGGGAAGTACTCATTGCCATCATCATCATCAGGTCCTGTCCTCAAATCCATCACACTATTTGTAGTAGGAGCTCCCTTTGAACCTGGAGCTAACGCTACTACCTACACTGAGCTCGAATTTGAAGATAACCACTTAGCAGTCACCCTGAACCTTGAGCTCCTAGGAGAATCCACTCTCCAATCTTAAGCATTGGTTCGCTCATATTGGTTGAGCCTCTTGCCAGTACTCAGAAGAGACTGAACTTGCACAACTCATCGAACCGATCACCAATCAACTGTGGATCAATCAGTCATGCTCTCTTCGAGTATATATAAACATGTCCTAGATCATCTCTATATGGAAATATGTACACATGTCCCCTCTGGAACAATGTCGAATACCCTGCATTCTCCAAGGTCGAGACCGAGAGCAAGTTAACCCTCATCCCTGGAACAAAGAACTCCATCCTGCTCGACGTATCCTCCATGGTGAAGCTGGAATCTGACATTTCCAACTCCTCGCACTGCACGTGCCTGTCCCCCTTTTGAATGAACAAATCGGTCTGGACCAGTCTAAAAAATGATACGGAATATATGGCATATTCCAGTCATATGACGAGAGACCCCACTGCCAATATACCAACTACCATTCTGAACAACTCCATTGCTATCGACACCAGAAATAAGGGAGAACAATGAGAATTCCTTCTCAAATCTTTTTGCAAAATCCTCTACCTTTGTTGAAGGTGCAACAACTGTATTCTCCTCGTCATGACACTGAGAAACAAGGTGGCCATACTAGTTGCAAGCAAAACACCAAACTTTGCTCAAGTCCTCCTTGGAATTCTTCTTGCTCTTAGCAGAAAGAGCTACATTTTATTCTACTTCCTTACGGCTTGATGAACTATCCTGCACCAACATCCTCCGGGTCTCCCCCTGCACAAAATCATCCCAGAGACGATCCCAAGAAGACATGTTCTCCTTGGAAACAATAGCTTCCACAAAAAACCCCATGGCTTGGCCACGCCATTTATGGCTGTCCACACAAGTTCATTGCCCAAAATAGTCTCCCCAATAGTTGCAAGCTCATCCCTCACTTATGTGATCTTCGTAAGGTAAGAAGCCACACTCATCTTTGGTCATTCTGATACTCTTCAGCTTCTCCCTAAGCACCTTCTAGTTCATATTGGAGCTTTGATACAGATTGGTTAAGGACTCCCACATAAGATAAGCACGAGGCTTACTTGTAATGTGCAGAATAACATGATCCTTGACAGCATCAAGGATGACCCTCTTCGCCTTTATGTCCTTATTGAAGGCATCCAATACAATAACATCAGTAGGAATCTGAATGGGATTAGTTGTAGTATGGATCACCACCTCATCCCACAACTCATTCTCTTGTAGTATGAGCACTATTCTCTCCTCTTAAGGAACAAAGTTTCTATCCCCATCCAATCTATCCTCCAACCTCAAACTAGTAGCCATCTTAGAGAATAAAAACAATCCACCAAAAGAACAAGAGTTTCACTCTTTCCACACCACCTGCAAATCACATGCAGATAAAGTCTTCCAGTACACAAGTTGTTATAAAAAATCAGCAATAACCCTTGCCCAACAACTCAACAATATTGTTGTACCCACAATCAGCTGTTATCATAGAGCCTCAGCTATGATACCATGTAGAAATTGACAAAAATCAGACCTCAGTCTTAAATTGTCGTTAACAAAAAAATACCTCACATGCATTTAAACCAACAACCATGAAGTTGAGACACTGAAACTAAGTCTATTTTGCAGCGAAAAATGACATAACAACATACTGTTAAACCATATAAACAACCAAATTTTGGTCAATATGACTTTGGAAAAACCTCTTTGGGGAAAACTAGTCCAAGAGTATTTTATTTCAGCATTTTTAGGCAAAAATATTAATTTACAACAACATTTAACCATCAATAAAAGACTGCACCAACACCTTGATTTACATGTAGCACCTCAAAAAAATGTGCCCAAACGACAGTACTACCTCCACCATAGCAGCACTTCCTCAAAATTTGTTCCCAAATCCCTTATTTGTGTTCCCAACAAATATGTACAACCTATACGACCTCCACCTTGAAATGCATGAAGCAAACAACACCTTGTAAAATGTGCCAACAGAACAGTACGACCCAACAGTATGACCCAACATTTCGTACAGTACAAACCAACAGAAAAAAATGCTTCTTGACAAGCATGCCTCTCCTTGGGATCTATGCCCTCTCCTTGAGAAATTTGTTCCCTCTGAAAATCAAACTTTTTAAATGCTCACTCTTGGAAAATGTTTTCCTTGTCTTGCACACTACCTTTAGGCTCTCTTACAACTAGAAAGTGACTTTTCAACTTCCCCAATCCCTAAATCAAAAGGCCAAGATTTAATCTTGCATTTACATGATCAACGATTGAGATACTTTCCCTCCATAATCAATTACATTTAATTTTTAATAAAACCACTATTCACTTTATGAAATAAGTGCACTTTATCTCATAAAATCACTTTATAAAAATAAAACAAGGGAATACTTTATAAAAAGTCACATTACATAAGAGTCACTTTAAAACAACTTTATAAAACACCATTACAAAGTCAAGTAGCCTAGCTAGTGCATGGTCACTTTCACATACAAGACAAAACCATGCGAAGTGCCTCCAGAGCTAAAATAGATAACACAATCTTCATCACAATAATATAAGATTTAGAGTTTTATCTTTGCAACTTCAATGCTATGCCTCTAAGAACAAATATTGTGAATATGAGTGCTCTCAACAAAATAACATTCACAGAAATTATACTTGTATGAACAAAAATATACTTTGAACATCACTTTATATTGATCTTGTCTTTAAGAATATAAGTCTTACATGTTGGATAATGTATTTTATATAGAATTGATGATGTTTAGAATAATACAAATGAGGTGTATAAATACACCAAGATGTGATAATCGAGATCTTTGTTAAGTGATCACTTATCATATTCAAATTAACTATATATTAATGTTAATTAACCTATTACTTCTAATTTATAAATTAATATGTATACCATATGTAATAATCCAATTGGTTTATTACAAATCATTCGTCCTTTGAAAAGATTCGACCATGAACCTTAGATTATGCATAATCAACTACAACATCAGAGAGGCTTCCAAACTTGATGGTGAACAATCCATTTTCAGTGATTTGTGTCAAATAATAGTACCACGATTTATTAGTTTTTGAAACAGATGGTCACAATTCGATTCAATTCTCTTTATGCATATGATCTTGCAGATAAAAACATAACGATTATAGGGGGTGTTCTTATGAGTTTCTAATATGATGTCTTCCTGAAAAACTTGTGTCACCACACAATTTCCTTTGAAAAACTCACAAGTGTTATCGATGTTAATTTCTAGTATTTCTGCGTGCACTGGTATGCCACTATTTTTTGGTTGACCTTTGGTTTCCTTGGTAAAGAACGATGGATCTTCAAACATTATTAACTTTGTGATCTTCTCCATTTGTTTATTGGAATACTTTAGTTTTAATGATTCATGATCACATTGAATTGCAACAACTTGCAAAGCATGTATATCTTCATGAGTCGGGGAATCTTTTGGGTTTTTATTTTTTTGAAATCGTGATTAGGAACATTTCCATTTCCTTTGTTACCATGATGATAATCCTCTACCTTTTTTGTTTTTTCACAATTGTTACTGGTATCATCTTTATATTCATCATTATAAAGTTGGATATTTTCATCCTCTTACAATCATTATCGACATTATGTTCCTTCATGTCTGGTGCATCTCTCTTTGTTTTTGTTATCGTTATTCTCATCCAGTACTTCTTCAGGTTCATTAATATGTTGAACTGTATGTTTGTTTTCATTATTGTCATTTGCAACAACCCTTTTTGTAGATTCATTTTGGTCTTCCACATTCTAATCTCCATGCATGTCCTTTTTATCTTTCTTTTCTTCGTCATTGCTATCATCTTCCTGATTATGTCCTTGGTTTTAGTTTGGATCTTTGGAAATATAAACTTCCGATTTGTCCTTGTTCTGGAGTTTCACTAGCCATTTTTAACGATTTTGTAGTTGTGTAGACTGGACCATTCATGTGATTCTTTTTTGTTCCTTGAATGAAACTGCAATGAATTTTTGGCATGTGTATGTTTATGGCTAAGTACTGTTTTTTGCATCCTGTATTTCGAACGATAGTTCACTTATGGCATATGTGTATGTTTATGTCTAAGCATTTCTTTTTGTGTCTTGTATTTCGAATAGAGGTTCTTATCTTTTCTCGCGTCTAATGCCCCAAACCTTCTGTGAAGAGGAATGTAAGGTGTCAATGTATGTGATTTTCGACTTTTGTTGTCGTGGATGCAAAAGTAGTTTCTATCTCTTCCTTCTTTGAAAATTCAGGGGTGGTAATCACTTCTGTGAAGAGGAATGTAAGGTGTCAATGTATGTGATTTTTGACTTTTGTTGTTGTGGATGCAAAAGTAGTTTCTATCTCTTCCTTCTTTGAAAATTCAGGGGTGGTAATCACTTATGTGAAGAGGAATGTAAGGTGTCAATGTATGTGATTTTCGACTTTTGTTGTCATGGATGCAAAAGTAGTTTCTATCTCTTCCTTCTTTGAAAATTCAGGGGTGGTAATCACTTCTTTTGTCGTAGGTGTAGTAATAGTTTCATGTTCTTCTTTATTTGAAAATTCAAGGGACGTAATCGCTTCTTCTGTTGTGGGTGCAATAACAACTTCCTACTCTCATTTCCTTGAAAATTTAGGGGTCGTAATCACATCTTCTATCGTAAGTGTAGTAGAAGTTTTATGCTCTTCTTTAATTGGAAATTTAGGGAGCGTAATCACTTCTTCTGTTGTAGGTGCAATGGTTGTTTCATGTTCTTCTTTACTTAAGACTTTAGAGACTGTAACTGCTTCTTCTTGTTGGAAGATGATAACTATGAAGGTCCTTTCTCATATTTTTTGTGTGAGTGCGATGCGAAGAACTTGTAAAGCCTTTGTCCTTTGCATTTATGTAAAAAATGTCTTTTATATAAAAAAAAGTGATTTTTGTTTTGTACTTCGTAAAGTGGGTCACTTTAAGTGATGTATGTAATAATTAATGAGTTTAATTATGAATGCTCATTAATTATTAAAAGTGAATGTAATAATGACCCTTGATCTTGTAATTAAATCTCAACCCTAGATTAGGGTAGTTAGGGAAAGTAGTTACAAATTTGAAGTATAAGACAAAGTGAAAGGATATTGAAGGACACTCACTATTAGAAATGGAAGAAGGAGAATGTGAAGAAGAAATAGGAGATACCCTAGTAAAGTGACACAATTTCCAAGAAGAGGAGCTACAACATGTTTTCCAAGGCAGGTGACCATATGACAAACTGACAAAGCTGTACAACAACTCGTGCGGGAACATTTCCCAAGGAAACATTGTTGAATTTAATGCAGACTAACACGGCCGTACAACAGAGTTAATTATGGCATGTGGCATTTAATGAGACAAAAAGTACAACCAAAAGTATAGATTGTACATCACATGTGAGCAGGTCGTACAACCGTTAATCGACACACTTTTCAAGGTAGTCTACTGTTGCTTTAGTTGTTGTTTCAGTTTAGTGAAATTTTGTTAGCGAGGGTTGAAGAAATAATTTTTTTGAGTACTTTTCTTAATGAGAAATTCTTCTTCAGGGTTTACGCCAAGTTGGGGTTTTCCTAGTCATTTGACCAAAACCTATGTGTACAATGTGTTTGCTTCATCTTCAGTATTTGAGAAGTGTCTTTGAATTTGTGGTTTTACTTTCAAAGTTTATGAGAAAATTTTAATTAAAACCCTAGAAATTCAAAGTGTTTGGAATAATGCATGTGTGAGAAATAATTATGCTTATGCCAGTTTTTCTTCATGGTATCAGAGCGATACTGAAGTATTAAGCAAGTTTGTGTTTTATAGTAAAGAAGTGCATAATAAGTGTTGTATGTCCAGGCACAGGTGGGTGGCTATCAGAATCAAGGAGTGGGGCAGGAGATGCACCTGATCGACATGTGATATGCATTTCTTCTGATGAGGAGAGTGGTTCTCTCCAGAGTACTAGCAAGAGACTCAACCAGTCCAGTGATGGTGATGATGAGAAAGTGAACGAGGCTCAGGTCGAGTCTCAAGCTTTAGAGTTTCAGTATGAAGTTTGGCATTATATCTGAGAGGGATTCTAGAGTAGGAGGGAGCTGTTTCAGGAGTTAAAGGTGGTGATACATATGATGCTATGGACCTTCCTTGTTAGGAGGGAGTGTTGGAAGATGATAACTCTGAAGGTCCTTTCTCATATTTTTGGTGTGAGTGTGATGAGAAGGACTTGTAAAGGCTTTGTCCTTTATATTTATGTAAACAATGTCTTTTATATAAATAAAGTGATTTTTGTTTTGTACTTCATAAAGCAGGCCATTTTAAGTGATGTATTTAATAATTAATGAATTTAATTATGAATGTTCATTAATTATTAAAAGTGAATGTAATAATGATCCTTGATCTTGTAATTAAATCTCGACCCTAGATTAGGGTAGTTAGGGAAACTAGTTACAAATTTGATGTATAAGACAAAGTGAAATGACATTGAAGGACACTCACGATCAGTAAGGGAAGAAGAAGAATGTGAAGAAGAAAGAGGAGATACCTTAGTAAAGTGTCACAATTTCCAAGAAGTTGAGCAACATCACATTTTCCAAGGCAACTAGAAGGTGACCGTACAACAGGATGGTAGGGCTGTACAACAACTAGTTTCCCAAGGCAGTGTTGTTGCATTTAATGCAGCTTGATAGGGTCATACAACATATTTAATTTTGACACGTGTAGTACGAAAAACGTAGCAAAAAGTACAACATAAAGTATAGGTCGTACAACATGTGTGAGCATGCCATACAAATGTTAATTGGTATGTTTTTCAAGGTAGTTTGATGTTGTTTTAGTTTAGTGAAATTTTGTTAGTGAGGGTTGAAGAAATATTTTTCTTGTGTTGAAAAATTTTCGAGTAATCTTCTTAATGAGAAATTCTTCTTGGTTTTCCCCAAGTTGGGGTTTTGCCTGGTCATTTGACCAAAACATTTGTATACAATGTGTTTGCTTCATCTTTAGTATTTGAGAAGTGTCTTTGAATTTGTGGTTTTACTTTCAAAGTTTATGAGAAAATTTTAATTAAAACCCTAGACATCCAAAGTGTTTGACATAATGCATGTGTGAGAAATTATTATGCTTATGCAAGTTTTTATTTACTTCTTCCTTCCTCTTAGATATTTTTCCATTTATTTGTAATAGCATTGTTTCCAGTTCTACATAAAATTCCTCTTCTTCCAACATTTTTTGTCTATTTCTTTGATTCCAGATTTTTTAGATTTTTTCTCTTAGGGTTTTAGAACAAGCTAATAATGATCTTATTAAAAGAAGGAAACATGGTGATCTCAATAAGAATTTCCATATAGCCTGAAAAATTATTTGTAAAATTCTAACTATTAAAATATTAATTATAATAATAGTTTATTATGAATATGAAAATAATAATAATATTATTATTTTTAATAGTTGTTGGAAGAAAAATAAATAAATATAATAGTATTAGTTATTAATAAAAAAAATTTAAATTATTATATATTTTGGGGAAGACTTTAAATATTAAAATAATAATTGTTATTATTAATAATAACAATAATATTATTTTGTTGGAAATGACACGAAGGGGTTTGGTTTAATAAAATCAAGTTTGTTATATAAACCTTCGTCTTGTTTTTGGCTTTGGTAGAATGAAAATGGAAATGAGATATTAGTAGAATGAAAAGAAGATGGAAGGAGAATAGAGACGTTAACAAAAGGGTTTGGTTTAATAAAATCAAGTGTGGTTTTATAAAGCCACGTCTTGTTTTTTGCTCCAATGGGGGTTAGTGAAATAAAAATGCAAATGAGAGATTAATGAAATGAAAATATGAGGGAAGGAAAATTGAGGAGATAAGATGTCGGAGGAGATGTCGAGAACCCTGGTATCTCTTATACCACTTGCAAGAATATAAGTCTTACATATCAGATAATGTATTTTTACATATAATTGATGTTGTTTGGAATAGTACAATGAGGTGTATAAATACACCAATATGTGATAAATTGTGATCTTTGTGAAGTGATCGTGACTTATCATATTTAAATTAATTATATATTAACATTAATCAACCTATAACTTCTTATTTATAAATTAATATGTATTAATGAATATGATGTCATTGATGACAACATTAATGACAAAGATTAAGAATGATGAAGAGCAAGCAAGACACTAGATGGATTGAAGACAAGGTTGTACATGATGACAAGGCTAAAGACAAAGGACAAAGTTAGAAAACCAATAGAAAATGGAAAGAAGGACCAAATGACCCATTCTGTGGTCATTTGGAGATGGTCTTAATTCTCTAAATGAAGATAATATGGCTCACAGACAAGGACAATGAATGTCATCAAGAACAAAAGTAGGACACGAGGACATGGCAAGTGACATAGAAAAAGCAAAGGGCAAGATGACCATTGGGGTATTAAAATGCCACATATATTGAAGTTGGACCTAAATAAAAATATGAAAAAGCCTAAAATATTTACTTTGGTCACCCTACAAGTCGGCTCCATAAATTAAATTAAAAAATTCAAATTAAAAATAAAATTATTTTTTATGTAGGTCGGCTCCAAATTATATGAAAAAACCACTATAAATACCCTACCAAACCTCATTTTGAAAATACAATTTTGGATGTGCTCTGAGGTTTTTCGTGACTTCGGATGGCAGCAGTCCATTGTGGAAAAATGCAGAAAAACATATTCCTGTTTTTTTTGGGTAAAGGCATCTTGTGCATGGTGTCTATAGTGGTGATAAGGGATTGCTATGAGGTGTTTTTCGGGAATAAAACCAGGTCGAAGGAGCAACAGATATAGGTGGATTCAATGTAGTTTTTCTGAGCAAATTTGTGACTATTTATGTGGTTAAATTTGTGGTAAGAAGACCTTTGATCTCGATTAGCAGCAATATATTTTATTGTCTCTGATTTTTAATTCGAGGCTATTAATGAGAAACATTAAAGGTGCTTTGCTGATTTTTTTCACTGAGATTTTATGAATCTGGGTCGAGGAAAATTCATGAGTAAAACATATACAACATAAATCCGTCTAGGGCATACACATGTTGCCACAACAAAAAAAAATTAAGGACTGTGGAGAAGTATAGTGAGCAGAACTTTAATATGCTGAACCTTGACAAGCAGACTTAGTTGATATGACTGAGATGAGCAGGCACCTAAAGATAACTACAACAAATACATTGATTTGTGATGAGGAAAACGTTGATGACATGATAGAGTGAAGACATGACTGTGAAGAACAAATACATACTTGTATGCTTGGGAAGAATGAAGATTGGGAAACAAACATAATGATGTTTTTGACAAAGATATGCTTATATATTTGGCTATGAACAGAATGACGATAAAAGCAAATACTAATGATATGCATAGATAGAAAGATGATGGGCAGTTGATTAATGAAGACATGATGCTTACAGAAAATTGATGATGGGATGATGAAGACGTGACAAATGAATACATACTAAATGCTGACGTGTTGAAGATGATTTTAAGGACAGTCAGGATAAGTTCGGTGGGTCCAGTAGAAGGAGCAATGGGGTAGCAGCAACAATGAAACAAATGTTTGGTTATACTTTATTTATGGGCAGCTATTTGTGTGGACAAAATGCTTTTATGGGATTGATTTCTGATTTAATTGGGGTTGTAGACTGATGTACTTGATGGACAGTTTGAAGACTTGTTTGTGGACATATTTTGTGGACAGGGTAAATGATTGAAGACATCATGTTGCTTAATCAATGTTTATGATGATTATCTTATGTGGTATAAAGATATACTTGAGGACAATTTGAAGATAAACAGAATGCTAATGAACATGGACATAATGTTGATGTGACAGATATTGCTGGTGTATGATGACATGAGTATGGTGAGACAAGTATATTTTATTGTAAAAGCAAGCTAGTCTTGCATCTGGGGTTTGGAAACCTCAACCCTTCTTCGTTGGGTCTAAGAAAACTAGGCTGGGAACTAGATAAGGAATGGTTCTCTATGTATTAGTTGGTGTTGAATTACCTCACGGTTGTAGCCGGTTGAACAATTACAAAAGATTACAAACTACATCTTGTGTCTCTTGTATTATGATTAATGTGTTTTATTGAAGAATGACATGTGCTTAGTTTATTGATAAACATGATTTTGCAAATGATAATCTTGATATAATATTTGAAGAAAAAGTTGAAATTGTGATAAGTGTATGCTCAGTGATTCACCCCCCCTCTCAGTGAGCCATTGTGTCTTACAATTGGTATAAGATCCAACCTTCGTCACAAGCCTTGCAAGCTTGAAGGAGATCCTTAGACACAATGGATGAACAAACATGTTGTTCAATGAATTAAGTACCAGAGGAAGCACTCACAAAGATTGAAAGAAAGGTCCTTGATAAATTGAAGAAATCCAGGGAAAAGGATGAGTTGCATCAAAGAATATTAGAAAAATATGAGCAAACTCAGAAAAACCTCATGAGTCAACTTAAGGAAAAGAATGCAGAAGTTAGTTCTTTGAAATATGGACTTGATCGATTAAAAAATGAGGTGGCTAACTTGAAAGAAACCAATGAGATCTATGCAAGTCTTAAAAGTCAATTGGAAGAGGCCAAAGCACAACTACTAGAACATAATAAAGTGAGTCAAGCAAAATAGTTTGAGATCATTTCTCTGAAAGAGGAAATGAACAAGATAGGTGCTACAATTTTGAAGTTTAAAAGGAGTTCTTCAACTCTAGATGACATCCTTAGTTATCAGAGATCACCACTTGTCAACATTGAGTTAGTCTATGATAAGGAAGAGACCACTGAAGACTTCAAGCTCCCAGAGAAGAAGACTGAAGAGAAGCATAGGAGTTATGCAGGGATTCTGAAGAATCTTAAGCATGGCAAAGAAAGGAAGAAAGAACATACTAAAACTCAACAAGGAAGGTCCAGTCATCATGATCTTCCAAGAAGGACCATGTCACAAAGAAGACCACTTGTTTCCAGGTATAGATTTAATGGTTATTGTTTTTCTTGTTCTAAATTTGGTCACAAAGTGATGGATTGTGCATATGGGGGAAGGATTATCGAAAGACAAAATGTCAAGGTTAAATTCTAGACATGTGACCAAATTGGACACCTTGCTGCCAACTGTCACATCTTGAGATGCTTCACTTGTGTAGATGTTGGCCATAAATCCCAAGTATGTGCAAGTCCAAGAAGACAATTCATGAGAAGACTAACATACAGCTCAACAAAGAAAATCAATGAATCCTGGAAGAAGAATGACATAGACAGTTTTGAAAGACAAAGGAGAAATGCTTTCAGCCAAGGACGCTGTAAGGTATGGGTGAAGAAAAATCTTTTGCTAAATTTTAATGGAGTAGATCAATGTACAAGTGAAGATGGCTGCCATATGGCAAGCCATACTTGAAGTCTTCTAAAGAATTTGATTTTACCATGAGTTCATCATTGGAGAATGAACTTAAATGGAAAATAATTGCTCTCCAATAATAAACAGGTCCAAGGATTGTAAACATTAACAATTGGTATGATAGGGGGAGTATGGGATGTTTATGCATACTTACCTTTCATGAATTCACTAGATGATTGCTGATACAGTTATTAAAGCATCCATTGAATTAAAGAAGACGTGAGGTAACTAGAGAAAATGCTTGAAATATGTTTGAAGAACTCCTTCAACAATTGGAACTCATCCAACAGGAAAGAAAATCAGTTGTTGGAATACTTAATGAAACTCACTGTAAATTTAGAAATTAGATTGGACTAACGAAGGACATTGAAGGAGTTGGACAAAGTGATGGATTTCTTTTCTCTTTTGATATCATGATTTAGATAAATTTGTGGACAGTCGTATAAGGTTTGGAATTGATCTCGAAATGCATAAGTTAGGGTGCTCATTTACTTTTGATGGATGTTATATAAGACAAAAAGTTGATTGAGAAATAGAATGGTTCTATGCTCACCTTTAGAAGATAAGTTGAAGGTTTTTGTGTATATGATTTGTAACACTCTATTGGAGTAGACTTTAAGGTAGATCTGAGGCATTTATTGAGCCTTGATGAGGACTATTCTAGACATTTCTAGAAGCATATTTGAAGGAATCTTCATGAACAAGGTTGAAGGCAACTAATCTCGAAAAGAATGGCAATTTTCATATCAAGCTTTCAGAAATATCCACAACATAAGCTGAAATGCAAACATGCAGAAGTGGATTGGCAATTTTCATATCAAGCTTTCAGAAATATCCACAACATAAGCTGAAATGCAAACATGCAGAAGTGGATGCCTACTTTACAAATAAGGATACCCACACTTGTCTACAAAAGGTTATAATGTGCACACAATAGTAGAAAACATGCACACAAAAGTTGAGGAGAAGAAGATGTTAGTATAATATCTTGGAGAAAATGCCTCCAAAGTCTGTCTATACTGCACGCAGTGAGTAAATGCCAACAAACTTTGGAAATGCCCGCAACTTCGAAAGTATATCTACAGACATAGTATGGATACCAACAACACATGAAGAAGATATCTGTTTATGTAAAATGCACGCCAATTTCTAGAAGATGTCCTCATAGTATGAAGAACATGCTTGCAAGTGATGACAAGTGGAGAAATGCCTGCAAAACAAAACAAAATATGTTGAAATCTGATTACAAAATTAAAGAAAGAATGTATTGTCTAAAATTTGTGTAAGTTGAGAAGTTCCTCTAGTATTTAAAATACAAGGTGGATGTATTTTTTTAGGAAGAGCTAAACCAAAGGTGGAATAAACAAATTGCTTTCACAAAAGATCAATCACAGTAGTATATCAGACAGGGGAAGCAGTCAGTAATAATTGTATAAGAAAGATGGAAAACCATCAACTAAGGGGGAGCAATTAGTCTTCTTACAAGAGGGAGAGTGTTCAAGCATACAATTTTTTTTTGTTTTTGTTTTTTTTTGGGCATTGTGAAGCCTTTAATGGCTACTTGACCCTTTGTCATTAATGTCACAGGGGGGGATAAATTGTAGTTTCCATCAATGAAAAAGGGGGAGATTGATGAATATGATTGTCATTCATGGCAACATTAATGACAAAGACTAAGAATGATGAAGAGCAAGTAAAACACTGGATGGATTGAAGACAAGGCTGGACATGATGACAAGGCTAAAGACAAAGGAAAAAGTTAGACAACCAATATACAATGGCAAGAAGGACCAAATGACCCATTCTATGGTTATTTGGAGATGGTCTTAATTCTCTAACTGAAGGTAATATGGCTCATCTACAAGGACAATGAATGTCATCAAGAACAAAAGGAGGACATGAGGACATGGAAAAATAAATGGGCAAGATGAACATTGGGGTATTAAAATCCCACATATATTGAAGTTGGCCCTAAATAAAAATATGAACAAGCCTAAAATATTTACTTTGGTCACCCTACAAGTCGGATCCATAAATTAAATTAAAAAATTCAAATTAAAAATAAAATTATTTTCTATGTAGGTCGGCTCCAAATTATATGAAAAAACCACTATAAATACCCTATAAAGCCTCATTTTGAAAATACAATTTCGGATGTGCTCTAAGGTTTTTTGGGACTTCGGATGCTAGCACTCCACTGTGGAAAAACGCAGAAAAGCACAGTCCCGATTTTTTTTTTGGTAAAGGAAGCTTGTGCATGGTGTCCGCGGTGGTGAAAAGGGATTGCTTTGAGGTATTTTTTGGGAATAAAACCAGGTCGAAGGAGCAGCAGACAGAGGTGGATTCGATGGAGTTTGTCTGAGCAAATTCATGACTGTTTCTGTGGTTAAATTCATTGTAAGAATACCTTTGATATTGATTAGCAACAATATCTTTTATTGTCTCTGATTTTTAATTCGAGACTGTTAATGAGCAGCATTAAAGGTGTTTTATTGATGTTTTTCTCTGATATTTTACGAATATGGGCTAAGAAAAATTCATGAGTAAAACAAATACAACATAACTCCGTCTAGGGCATACACACGTTGCCACAACAAAAACAATTTAAGGACTGTGTAGAAGTATAGTGAGATGAACTTTAATATGCCAAACCTTGACAAGCAAAGTAAGTTAATATGACTGAGATGAGTGGACACTTGAAGATAAATACAACATATACATTGATTTGTGATGAGGAAAACGTTGATGAAATGATAGAGTGAAGACATGACTGTGAAGAACAAATACATACTTGTATGCTTGGGAAGAATGAAGATAGGGCAGCAAACAAAATGATGTTTTTGACAAAGACATGCTTAGAGTTGTGGCTATGTAACAAAAACCAAATTTAATTATTAAGCTAGGTTAATTAATGTAAATTAACTAAGAGGTGACTTGAAAAGTCACCTCTCTTCCCCATTTACGGTATAAATTACCGGGGCACCTATTATGTAATTCATCTTCTACATTTATTAAATATACATTTCCCACATTACGTTCGTCTTTCCATCTTCCTTGCTCTTCCATTGGTATCAGAGCCTTTCGGCTCTCAGCACCGCCCACCACCATTCATCATTCCATCACTTCCCCATTGCTCGACGCTACTGCCATTGTTCCTCTCCCTCTGCTACACCTACTTTTTCCCACTCATTTCTCCTTCCCCGCTGTTTCCACTCACACCCAGTCCTTGCCACTGCATCCACCCTCCCACGCCTTACCCCTGCCAACATTTCGGCCTCATGCCCTTCCTCACCCTCCGTTTATCCTCTCTTGTGGCTGCTCCATCCGCGTCTCCTCTCCGCCACCCTCCGTTGCGCGCCATTCTCCACCCTTTGCCACCTTCCACCCCTCCCCGCCAGATCCTCCCCCCACCTTCCTCCCACGCCTCCCACGCCGCCTACTCTACTCACCCTTCCTTCCATCCCCAATCTGCAACATCGCCACCTCCATTTCCCTCCTTGCCACTTAGCCACCTACGCGCTCCCACTTCACCCCGTTTCCACTTCACCGGCCTTCCCACTTCACACCACTCCCACCCGTCTGCTGCTCTCCACTTGACTGCTCCATCCTCTGTCCCCACTTCTTCCCACCTTCACACCATCATTCCACCCTTCCATTGCTGCTCCATTTGCCCCCTCCACAACGCTTTGTTCCGTTGATAAGCACGGTCAATTCTTTGAACTAACAAGGATTTTAATATTAATAAAATTTATTAATATTACGGATTAATAATAATAACAAGGACTTGATACTAACAATATTTATTAATAATATTTTTTAATATTATTATTAATAAAAAAACTATATTATAATAATAATAATTATTATAAATAATTAAAAAAAAAACGTGGCGAGCTGGCATCGTACATTGAATAAAAATAAATCCACGTTTAGCGCCAAGAAAATTCTAGCAGTCACCAGATCAACGGACGCTCGGTTTGATCAAATCAATGAGAAAATTCGCAAGAACTATGAGGAACTCCACGCAAAAATCAAATTGACGAGTGAAAATTTGACATCAAATTGGACATAATTTACGTCACGAATTGAGAATAGTTTCCTCACTCTACAGGAAGACCAAAAGAAAAACCAGGCAATTTTAACCGCAATCTTGGACAAATTACAAATGGCGAATGACCCACAACCAAACTCTCCCAGAACACTGGAGTAGCCATACCCTCTATTCAACATGTCGTCCTCAAACTCATATACACAAGGACGTCAAATACAGGTGAAAGTTGAGTTACCCAAATTCGACGGGGATGAGCGACAATGCATAGCATTGATTAACAAAGTCGAGGAATACCTAGACATCCACAACATCCATTACAATGGTGAGAAAATTAAATATGCCTCCATGCATCTAGAAGGAAACACTTACAACTGGTACTTATGGTGGAAGAATACTGCAAGAATATGTTCTTACAACTGGGTTAGCTTCAAGAACGACCTCATCAAAAGATTCCAAGGCGTTGAAAAAGACTTCTTTGCCCAAATCACAAGGTTACAACAAAAAAACAGTGTCGATGAGTACACCTATGAATGGGAAGCACTGTCAACTCGAGTCCTAGAGTTATCCGATGACTAAGGACTACAGACCTACATACACGGTCTAAAACAACACATCCATGATGAACTAGAGTTACACAACATCTCTACCATGGAAGAAGCACGACATAAAGCCAGGATTATTGAAAGCAAATCCGTTCATACAAATGTCAACCAAGACGACTCCAAAAAGAACCCCCTCCAATCAGGATACACATGAAATCTAAGGTATACATTGCCTCAACTTAGGGAAGGAACAAAGCCCAGTTTATAGGCCCAGAGAATAAAAGAAGGAAAATGTAAGTTCTGTGGAGACAAATGGGATCCTAAGCACAAATGCTTACAAAATAAATTATATGCTTGTGAAGTAGAGATAGAATTCAATGAACCAATTGAGAACGATGTGACTAGCCAACAAGACTACCACCCAGGAATTGAGGATGACTACCCATAAATCTCAATAGCTGCTATTACCGGAATCTCCCAACCACAAACATTCAATATTAAAGGACATTCAAAAAAATAATAACGTCACAGTTCTCATCGACTCTGGCAGCACCCATAACTTCATTAATGTCAACCTTGCTAAAGTATTTAACCTATTTATTCATCCAGTACCTAACATGAAGGTTATGGTAGCAGATGGCAAGAAGATTGCAATGTGGGGAAATGTCACAAGATTAAGTTAGAAATGCAAGAATATAACTTAGAGTCAGATTTCCTTGCGATACCACTGGGAGGAATCGACGTAGTATTAGGAATACAATGGTTACAAACCTTGGGTACATACTCTGCAAATCACCAAGAACATTTTATTGAATTCCATGCGTTCGGGAAAACACACAAATTATATGGGTACCAACCACCTCCAACACAACTAGTTACATCACATCAGATGGAAAAGCTACATTGGAAGGATACACCAACGTACATACCTCAATGTCAAGAAATGGAGATTCTAACAAGTGAAGAAGATATGGACAAACAACTAGAGACACAAGAGCTAATTCGAAAATCATCGCAAGGTGTTTCAAGAGTTACTTATGGCACTCCCAATAACATAAAAACTGAACACATAATCGAAATAGAACCATGGAAAAATCCTGCCAGTAACAACCCATACAGATATCCACATCAAAGACGTTGCGACAGTTCACACAGTCATTGTTTTCAAATAAGATTTGAGGACAAAGCTTCCTTAAGGGAAAGGCAATGTAACAAAAACCAAATTTAATTATTAAGCTAGGTTAATTAATGTAAATTAACTAAGAGGTGACTTGAAAAGTCACATCTCTTCCCCATTTACGATATAAATTACTGGGGCACCTATTATGTAATTCATCTTCTATATTTATTAAATATACATTTCCTACATTACGTTTGTCTTTCCATCTTCCTTGCTCTTCCAGGCTATGAACAAAATGATGATAAAAAAAATATTGATGATATGCATGGATAGAAAGATGATGGGAAATTGATTAATGAAGACATGATTCTTACAAAAAATTGATGATGAGATGATGAAGACATGACAAATGAAGCCATACTAAATGTTGATGTGTTGAAGATGATTTTAAGGTTCGGTGGGTCTAGTAGAAGGAGAAATGGGGTAGCAGCAACAGTGAAACAAATGTTTGGTTATTACTTTATTTTTGGGTAGCTATTTGTGTGGACAATATGCTTTTCTCCTTGATTTCTGATTTAATTGGGGTTGCAGACTGATGTACTTGATGGACAATTTTAAGACTTGTTTGTGGATAGGGTGAATGATTGAAGACGTCATGCTGCTTGATCAATGTTTATGATGATTATCTTATGTGGTATAGAGATATACTTAAGGACACTTTGAAGATAAACAGAATTCTAATGAACATGGACAGAATGTTGATGTGAAAAAGATTGCTGATGTATGATGACATGAGTATGGTAAGACAAGTATATTGTATTGTAAATGCAAGCTAGTCTTGCATCTGGGGTGTGGAAACCTCAACCCTTCTTGGCTAGGTCTAAGAAAACTAGGATGGGTCCTAGATAAGGATTTGGTGCTCTATGTATCAATTGGTGCTGAATTATGTCACGACTATAGCCGGTTGAACAATTACAAAAGATTACAAAACTACATCTTGTGTCTCTTGCATTTTGATTAAAGTGTTTTATTGAAGAATGACATGTGCTTAGTTTATTGATGAATATGATTTTGAAAATGATGATCTTGATATAAGATTTGAAGAAAAAGTTGAAATCGTGATAAGTGTATGCTAGCTGATTCAACCCCCCTCTCAGTGAGCCATTGTGTCTAACAATTGGTATTAGAGTCGGCCTTCGTCACAAGCCTTGAAAGCTTGAAGGAGATACTTGGACACAATGGATGAAAAAACATGTTTTTCAATGAATGAAGTACCAGAGGAAGCAGTCACAAAGATTGAAAGAAAGGTCCTCGATAAGTTGAAGAAATCCAGGGAAAAGGATGAGTTGCAATAAAGACTATTAGAAAAATCTGAGCAAACTCAGCAAAACCTCATGAGTCAACTTCAGGAAAAGAATGTAGAAGTTAGTTCTTTGAAAGATGAACTTGATCGATTGAAAATGAAGTGACTAACTTGAAAGAAACCAATGAGACCTGTGCGAGTCTTAAAATTCAATTGGAAGAGGCCAAAGCACAACTACTAGAATAGAATAAAGTGAGTCAAGAAAAAGAGTTTGAGATGATTTTTCTGAAAGAGGAAATGAACAAGATCGCTGCTACAAATTTGAAGTTTAAAAGGATTTCTTCAACTCTATATGGCATCCTTAGTTATCAAATATCACCGCTTGTCAATACTGGGTTAGGCTATGATAAGGAAGAGACCACTGAAGACTTCAAGCTCCCAGAGAAGAAGATTGAAGATAAGCCTAGGAGTTATGTAGAGATTCTGAAGAGTCTTAAGCATGGAGAAGAAAGCAACAAAAACATACTAAAACTCAACAAGGAAGGTCCAGTCATCATGATCTTCCAAGAAGGACCATATCACAAAGAAGACCACTTGTTTCCAGGTATAGATTTAATGGTTATTGTTTTTCTTGTTCTAACTTTGGTCACAAAGCGATGGATTGTGCATATGGGGGAGGGATTATCGAAAGAAAAAATGTCAAGGTTAAATGATGGACATGTAACCAAATTAGATACCTTACTGCCAACTATCACATCTTGAGATGCTTCACCTATGGAGGTGTTGGCCATAAAGCTCAAGTATGTGAAAGTCCAAGAAGACAATTCATGAGCAGACTAAGATACATCTCAACAAATAAAATCAATGATTCCTGGAAGAAGAATGACACAAACAGTTTTGAAAGACAAAGGAGAAATGATTTCATCCAAGGACGCTCTAAGGTATGGGTGAAGAAAAATCGTTTTCTAAATTTGAATGGAGTGGATCAGTGTACAAGTGAAGATGGATGCCATATGGAAATCCATACTTGAAGTCTTATAAAGACTTTGAGTTTACCGTGAGTTCATCATTGGAGAATGAACTTAAATGGAAAGTAATGGCTCTCCAAGAATAAACAGCTCCAAGGATTGCAAACATTAACAATTGGTATGATAGGGGGAGTATGGGATGTTGATGCATACTTACCTTTCATAAATTCACTAGATGATTGCTGATACAGTTATTAAAGCATCCATTGAATTAAAGAATACGTGAGGTGACTAGAGGTAATGCTTGAAATATGTTTGAAGAACTCCTTCAACAATTGGAACTCATCCAGCAGGAAAGAAAATAAGTTGTTGGAATAGTTAATGAAACTCATAGTAAATTTAGAAATTAGAATGGACTAACGAAGGACATTGAAGGAGTTGGACAAAGTGATGAATTTATTTTCTCTTTTGATATCATGATTTAGATAAATTTGTGGATAGTTGTATAAGGTTTGGAATTGATCTCGAAATATATAAGTTAGGGTGCTCATTTACTTTGGTTGGTTGTTATATAAGACCAAAAGTTGATTGAGAAATAGAATGGTTCTATGCTCACCTTAAGAAGATAAGTTAAAGGTTTTTGTGTATGTGATTTGTAACACTCTATTGGAGCAGACTTTAAGGTAGATCTATTCCAGACAGTTCTAGAAGCATATTTGAAGGAATCTTCATGAACAAGGTTGAAGGCTCCTAATCTCCAAAAGAAAGGCAATTTTCATACCAGGCTTTCAGAAATGTCCACAACATAAGTTAAAATGCACACAGGTAGAAGTGGAAGCCTACTTTACAAGTAAGGATGCCCTCACCTGTGTACAAAAGGTTAGGAATGTGCACACAGTAGTATAAAAAATGCACACAAAATTTGTGAAGAAGAATACGTTAGTATAATATATTGGATAAAATTCCTGCAAAGTATATCTATACTGCACGCAATGAGTAAATGCCAACAGACTATGGAAATGCCCGCAGCTTCGTAAGTATGTCTGCAGACATAGTATGGATACCAACAACACATGAAGAAGATATCAGTTTATGTCAAACACACGCCAACTTCTAGAAGATGCCCCTTAGTACTTAGAACACACCTGCAAGTGATGACAAGTGGAGAAATGTGTGCAAAACAAAATAAAATGTGCTGAAATCTCATTACAAAATTAAAGAAAGAATGTATTGTCTGAAATTTGTGTAACTTGAGAAGTTCCTCAAGTATTTCAAATACAAGGTGGATGTATTCTGTTAGGAGGAGCTAGACCAAAGGTGGAATAACCATATTGCTTTCATAAAGGATCAATCACAATAGTATATCAAACAGGGGGAGAAGTCAGTAATAATTGTATAATAAAGATGGAAAACCATCATCTCAGGGGGAGCAACTAGTCTTCTTGCAAGAGGGAGAGTATTCAAGCATACATTTTTTTTTTGTTTTTTTTTGGGCATTGTGAAGCCTTTAATGGCTACTTGACCCTTTGTCATTAATGTTAAAGGGGGAGAGAAATTGTAGTCTCCATCAATGACAAAGCGGGAGATTGATGAATATGATTGTCATTGATGACAACATTAATGAAAAAGATTAAGAATGATAAAGAGCAAGAAATACACTGGATGGATTGAAGACAAGGATGGACATGATGACAAGGCTAAAGACAAAGGAAAAAGTTAGGCAATCAATAGACAATGGGAAGAAGGACCAAATGACCCATTCTGTGGTCATTTGGAGATGGTCTTAATTCTCTAAATGAAGATAATATGGCTCATGGACAAGGACAATGAATGTTATCAAGAACAAAAGGAGGACATGAGGACATGGCAAGTGACATGGAAAAAGCAATGGGAAAGATGGCCATTGGGGTATTAAAAGCACACATATATTGAAGTTAGACCTAAATAAAAATATGAGCATGCCTAAATTATTTACTCTGGTCACCCTACAAGTCGGCTCCATAAATTAAATTAAAAATAAAAAATTAAATTATTTTTTTCTCTAGGTCGGCTCCAAATTATATGTAAAAACCACTATAAATACCCTATCAAACCTCATTTTGAAAATACAATTTCGGATTTGCTCTGAGGTTTTTCGGGACTTGGCATGGTAGCACTCCACTGTGGAAAAATGCAGAAAAACACAGTCCCGATATTTTTTTGGTAAAGGTAGCTTGTGCATAGTGTCTGCGGTGGTGATAAGGAACCACTCTAAGGTATTTTCGGGAATAAAACCAGGTCGATGGAGCAAGAAATAGAGGTTGATTTGATGGGGTTTTTCTAAGCAAATTCATGACCGTTTTTGTGGTAAAATTTGTGGTAAGAAGACCTCTGATCTCGGTTAGCAACAAAATCTTTTAATGTCTCTGATTTTTAATTCAGGACTATTAATGAGCAGCATTAAACATGTTTTTTTGATGTTTTTCTCTGAGATTTTATGAATATGGGCCAAGGAAAATTCATGAGTAAAACGTATACAACATAACTCTGTCGAGGGCATACACAGCCCCCCACAACAAAAACAAATTAAGGACCGTGTAGAAGTATAGTGAGGAGAACTTTAATTTGTTGAACCTTGACAAGCAAACTAAGTTGATATGACTGAGATGAGCATACACCTAAATATAACTACAACATATACATTGATTTGTGATGAGGAAAACGTTGATGACATGATAGAGTGAAGACATGAATTTGAAGAACAAATACATACTTGTATGCTTAGGAAGAATGAAGATAGGGCAACAAACAAAATGATGTTTTTGACAAAGACATGCTTAGAGATGTGGCTATGAACATAATGGTGATACAAACAAATATTGATGATATGCAAAACTAATTAATGAAGACATGATGCTTACATAAAATTGATGATGGAATGATGAAGACATACTAAATGCTGATGTGTTGAAGATGATTTTAAGGATAGTAAGGTTAGGTTCGGTGGGTCCAATAGAAGGAGCAATGGGGCAGCAGCAGCAGTGAAACAAATGTTTGGTTATACTTTATTTATGGGAAGCTATTAGTGTGGACAAAATGATTTTATCCATGATTTCTGATTTAATTGGGGTTGCAGACTGATGTACTTGATGGACAGTTTGAAGACTTGTTTGTGGACATATTTTTTGGATAGGGTAAATGATTGAAGACATCATGCTGCTTGATCAACATTTATGATGATTATCTTATGTGGTATAAAGATATACTTGAGGACAATTTAAAGATAAACATAATGCCAATGAATATGGATAGAATGTTGATGTGACAGAGATTGTTGGTGTATGATGTCATGAGTATGGTAAGACAAGTATACTGTATTGTAAATGCAAGCTAGTCAAGTGCATCTGGGGTTTGGAAACCTCAACCCTTCTTGGTTGTGTCTAAGAAAACTAGGTTGGGTCCTAGATAAGGAGTTGGTGCTCTATGTATCAATTGGTGCTGAATTACCTCACGGTTGTAGCCGGTTGAACAAATACAAAAGACTACAAAACTACATCTTGTGTCTCTTGCAATGTGATTAATGTGTTTTATTGAAGAATGACATGTGCTTAGTTTATTGATGAATATGATTTTGCAAATAATGATCTTCATATAAGATTTAAGGAAAAACTTGAAATTGTGATAAGTATATGCTGATTCACCCCCCTCTTAGTGAGCCATTGTGTCTAACATGTATAACATCTATAATAACCCATTGAATTTATTACATTGTCTTACAAAAATAAAATAAAAACATACTATTGATCTTCATCTACAACGATCTTCATCACATTAAAAAAAGCTTTAGATTTTTATCATTGCAACTTCAATATCCACTCTAAATTTTAATCAACTATATTGTAAAATACTATGTATAAATAAATACATTGAATTATTAATTATTATAAATACCACACTATAATAAATTATTTAAAACCTATAGATGAAGGTAGGGTTTTATGTAAGCATAAACTTGCTTCCATTCATTCTTCATTTATTCTAATAGAAAATGAGAACTGACACACTGCTTGCTATGGGAAATGGGTCTTACACGAGATCATTTGGCAAGGGAAAAACGTACCAATGCAATATTGGTTTGGTATTTTACAAAAGTAGTAAATCATGTCATAAAATCCAAAGTATATAAAAGTCTTATAGTTTTTAATGGATCATAAACAATTTTGATAAATCTCATCAAAGTGTTAAATTGTTAATATGTGGTTATTATCTTTTGCTGGGTATGGAAGATTTTCATGTCTATGAAACTTAAGTGCCTTCAATTATTAAAAATGATTAATTCTATGGTTTTAATATCTTTGTGAAACTTCTATGCCTCTAATTATTAAAGATGATCAATTTTATGATTAAAACAAGGTGGGGAGTTCAAAAGACTATAGCTGGAACCTTGGAAGTGCTACTTATCTTTTTAATCTAATGGATTTTTGGATAATCACTTGAAAGGTATCCATTTGAATTCTGAAAAGTTCAGGGTCCATACAATCAAATGGCAACACTAACATGGGATAAGTGGGGGTTTGAAAAAAATCAGAGGATGTTCGAATTATCACAGGGTTGTACCTTTTTCATTACTTGACAGTTACGTTGAATGCATTGTTTTGAGCAATGGCCATTGTTGGCTCTGAAATATTTAACATATAAGGGTATATATAGTAATTGGATGCATTGATACTGTGAAATGTTCGAGATATAAGGGTGTATATTCTAGCCAGTAGTTATTGGATGCATTGATGCTCTGAAATGTTTCACATAAAAGGGTGTATATTCCAGTGTATAGTTATTGAAAATGAAATTAAAAACGAAGAATGGTTGATGCCATGTGCTATTGATTGCTAGTAAAATTTGGATTACATCATACATAATGCTTTGAAGGAAGGTGAGATATGATTGATTCTTATTTTGATTGGAATTTTTTAGAACAGATTGGTAACACTTAATTATAGATAACCTTCCTCCTCTCCTTTCCATTATCTATTTTATCAAGAAGCACGATATGTATTGCCATGGATTAAGACACTGGTATTAAAACATTAGCTCAGCGATAAATACGAATGGATTAGGAAATGTGAACACTCTGATATGACAAGGATATACACCTGGCTACTCGCTAAATAAAATGTGTTCATGCATACTTTGAATCATTGATACACACACCCGACAATGCGTACAGTATATCGTCTCTTAAACTGTCATGGTGTATATCTTGAGATATGTATAATCCAATTTGAAATAAAATAACCACTGAATAGAGGCCACAAGCAAGGACTCTATGGCACTAAATTTCTATTGTGAGTTTTTATTTCCTTGAAATATTGAAGGTAAGCACATGGCCTGGCAGCTGCATTGCATGTTCATAGTTAAAGGAGCAAGTTAAAAGTTTTAAGTTTTGAATTTTTAGTTTTGAAATGGTTGGAGTTGCAGATTATTTTGTTGGTGGAATTGTATAATGGAACTGTTATGGGTTTTGAGTACAATGAATTTATTTATGTAATTTGAACCATACAAATCTTGATTTTAATAAAAATTTCATCAACAATATCACAAATCATTTGTGTTTTTATATAAATATATTATCATAGATCCAACTTAAATCTTGCTCTATCACGCATCTATAGGGATCAAATCTCTTGAGGTGAAAACTTATTTTAAGTTCAAAACTCTAAAAGAGGTTTACACCTCAAAGGATTTGATCCGTCTCGACCCTTGATAGAACCTTAGATGAAATGGATCTATACTGGTATGAACACAAATATATTTTGAACCTCAGCTTGTATCGATCTTGTCTTGCATCATATAGCTCATTTTTTAAACTTTTGAACATATGGAGGATTAACTCATACTTTAGATGGTTAATGTCCAAGTATTATGGTTGCATTGTAATGTGTGATGTGGACTATACATAAGTATACATAAGAACAAGATGAGAACAATGAGAGAGGTTAGGGATGAGGATCTCATTGTATCACTAGGTTTTGGAATATAGCTATGGAGATGGAAACCAATTGTCTAAATTGGAACTAGCATGAAGCTTGCAGCACATATGATATGGTAGAGGCCTTGACAACAATGGAGGTCTCGAGCCCTGTAGCAACGTTGAAACGGGAGCAGTAAAGATAGCAATAGTAAAGTAGATTGACCTTGTTGACCTGCTCTTGGTTATGCCGCTTGTGCTTGGAAGCCTTGTTCTCCTGAGAATTGTGTTGTTGAAACTGCTTGTGCTTGTCGTGGTGCTGCTTGTAGATTCGTTGAAGTGGTTCAACACATCGTAGTACGTAGAATAGATTGTGGCACTATTCAAGGTATTTGTGAACTCTGGTTAGTCTTGTTATGGTCACCTTTAATGCTATATTGTACATTAAAAAATTAAGATATATGATATGAGAAAAGAGATTAATATAATGAATGTTCAAAGTATATTTGTGTTCCTTCGGGTATAATCTCTTTGAATGTTATTTTGTTCGTTGTGCTCATACTCCCCTGTAAAATTACAATTCATAAAATATAACTTATTTGTTGACTTATTTGGGTAACATTTGATATATACCTTAAACCATGCCATCACTTTACAATTCATAAAATATAACTTATTTGTTGACTTATTTGGGTAACAGTTGATATATACCTTAAATGATGCCATCACTTGCATCTCTTTGTCTTTCTTAATTCTAAAAACATGTTTGGAATGAAGAGTACCATTAGCTAGGCATTGAAGTTGATATATCAAAGCTATGATATAATGAAGCACTAAATAAGGTACCATTGATTGATGAAACAAAGTCTAACATGGCTTTAAAATATTGCTTTTGGAATTGTTATGCTATAACCAAATTACAAAAGTTGGTTGATTACAATAGAGGCAAAAGAAAGCTCAAATTGTATTGCCAAGTTTGCACACGAACTAAAATAAATGCTAGTTGATTGCAGTAGAGGTAAAGGAAATCTCAAGTCATGATGCGAAGCTTAAATATGAGCTAGAAGGGTCGCTTAATAAAGTAGGCCAACATGAGGTGTTATGACCATAAAGCTTGAAAGGAAGAAACATAAGCAAAGTTGTAGGTAAAAATAACAATAGGAAGAAGAGAATTGCATTTAGAGCATTTCTATGGATTCACATGGATGTAAAGTTGCTATCTTATAAACAATGAAATATGATAATTTTGTTGGAACCTAATCTATTAGAGTTAGGTGAAGATGATTAGCCGTAAAGAGTTCAAGGGACATGAAACCAATTGCCATATGAAATTGTATTTATACATGTATATTATCTTAATAAAATTGACCTTTCATGTGTATTCTGTGTTGTCTCTTCTTGTTTGCCCATTAGGGCATTCCAACCATGGTATAAGAGTTATTTTGAGATGTATGGCTTGTGCTTAAAATTGTGCCATATTCCATAGTTTGCCTACTCACTTCCTCCTCACTCTGGCATGTTCTTTGTAGTTTAGTTCTCTTTAGACCTGGTAGTGTATATTGTTCCTTTGTGTGCACTCAATCTTGCACATTCCATGCTTTGCCATTTTCTACCTTCTCGTCTGCTTGATGGTGAGAAAACCCTAAGGGTGTATTGATTATGAATTCTCTTGTCCTTCTGTGTATTGGATCTCTCTCCAGTCTCTTAGCTGGTGAATTTAGTCCTATCTATCATTGTATCTATGAAGGGCTCTAATATTTTTGTGTTTCTTTTTACCTTGAAGTTTTTTGATCGAGTCTCGACCTAGGGTGAACCCCTCTTGGAGTGACTGAACTTCTCTTATTGCTATTTTTGTAATCTTTGTTGAGTATTGAACCTGTGACATCATTTGACCTTTATAAACCCTAATTCAAAAGGAAGGTCCATGTTTCCTATGCAAATTGCTACCTCTACTATTTATTTTGCAATCTCCCACTGCTGCTTGTCGTTGATAATGAGTTGCGACCTAGGTGCATTTGGCATCTCTTTCACCCCATGTGGCTGCATCTTATTTGTTGGGTAAATTATATGCTTCTAATTTCCCTATATTTTTATGTCAATCAGGGCTCGTGATGAAGTATGAGCAAAGTATATGCAAAGTTAATCTAAGTTATGCAATCATCTTCTAAGTTCTACATTTAATTAAAGCTATTAAACTTCCTTGTAAGCAGCACCAGAAGGGATGTAATAGGTAGAAACATAGGAATCTCCTAATGGGGATATATGTATTTTACTGTATGGGGAGCTGGGGATGGGTCCGTGCTATTTGTCAGATGTATCCATTTGTATCAACTCAAGTTGAAATGTAATTTAATTCACACGCCTTTTAAGAACCAAGGAATGGAATGCCTATGTGAGGCTTCATACAATATTTCTTTATTGCTTTAAATTGCAAATATAAAATAAATTGGATATGAGTTCTATCTTAGCAACAAACTTTAAGAAATTCCTAAATTTATAGCTTCTAATATCTAAAGGCTTAATGAGTGCTATTTTGAATGGTGAGAATTATGTTGAGAGAAAGCTCTTTACAATCAACACTTTATATATTCTTTTAAAGAAATTAGTTACATCAGATTTATTATTGAAATTCTAAAAAAATACTCTAAAATGCTAATTACAAAAAGCCTTTAAATCCCAACTACACTTGTATGTGACTGAATAAAAATGGTATATATATGAAAAAGGCTTATCAAAAGAAATTAGATTTATACATCTAAAGAGCTATCAAAGAGAAAAATGATATACAAATTTATAACATAAAAAAAATACATATAGAAATAAATATACTCATACAAACTAGAACTAGAATGCATATTTGTGAAGAAGAGGAGGGCCTCCACTTCCTCACGAAGTGCACAAGATAACTTAGATACCAAACGTATATGAATAAAATTTTATTCATAACAAAGAGAACTCATATACAAGAATGTCTGAACTATATATCAAGTTTCAAACTCAGTTGTATACACACCAATTCTAATTACCCAAGCCTGTGCACTGTTCCTCTTTTTAATAAAAAACTATGTACTACCCAAGCCCTAAAAGTGTGCCCAGGTGGTGTATTGCTATTCTTAGAAATATTCTAAATGATGATTCATCTTCAAAGAGGCTAAGGGATCTGATCCAAATCAAGGGATCTGATCCAAATCATTTGAGTGATGAGTGAAATGAATGACATGTGATTCTCTTGAAGGTGAAATCTGTGTTTTTGTTGTTGTTGTTGTTGAGTGGTCGAGTTGAATCTCTGTTTTTTGTTGTTGTTGCTGTTGAGTGGTCGAGTTGATTGGGCATTTCTGAGAGGTTTTTTCTGAAGAAGAAGAGGACAACGTCCATGTAGGTAACACTACAAACATGCTCATATACTCATATTACACTCAGAATATGTATCTAAAAGAGGGACATGCTCATATACTCATATTACACTCAGAATATGTATCTAAACGAGGGAAGATTTACCAGAACGACTAAATTATGGTAAAATTTATGAAAAATAGGTTTTTTCTCATACAAAAACCATTAAATTATAAAATACCTCTTTTTCGATGTATCCTGAAGTAGGCTAGGGCAAAAAGGAATAATAGGAATCAAAATATATGAGGTTTTGGCAACAGAAAGTGGACATTATCTTTTCTATGTGAATCTTCCCCCGTCTCTCTGTGTATATTGGCATGCGCTCCATTTATTTTTGCTATGCGTGGCTACATCCCCTCTAGAATTTTGAATTATGATCACGGCAGGACCCTAATTCACAATCTCCCGCTTTTGAATGGCGTTTTGAATGTGAGCCACAAGTGCGTTTTTAATAGTGTTACATCATCCTCCAGAAATTTCAATGCGAGTTACATACTCTCCTCCAGATTTTTGAATCGTGTGGGATTAGAACCCTAGCCCAGCGTGAAAAAAGGAGACTTATAATCAAACGATTGTGGGTTATGGTATCTCTGCAACTGGAAAGATCGAGTTGAAGAATTGCATCCCTGACAAGACTATGAGACCGAGACTCATCTTCCGTGTTGTTCTTTATTAGCTTCAAGAATTTGATTTTTTATTTTTGGGTCTCGGATTAGATTTTTGATGAGTTTCACTATTCAATTTTAAAAGTTTATCATTGATTGGTTGGTTATGTTATGCTTCACTGAGAATGGAGTGGATAAGAACTGAGAATTAAGGGAATAAGAAGATAGTGTCTTAATATAGTATGGATCTATTTGTGGAAATGTGAAAAAAATGTTATAGCTTTAATTTATACTCTGGAGTCTAAACAACATTTGCAAATTTTTTTAGAGTAAAAATATTGTGGAAATGTGAAAAAAAAGTTATAGTTTCAATTTATACTCTAAAATCTAAACGACATTTTATTATTTTTTATACTATGAACATCTAAAGACTTACACATCTCCTCTGCTACTGGGCTGTAAAACTAGCCTCTTCCACCCAATAACGATTCAAAATATCGATTTATAGGTTAATGATTCAAAATATCGATAAGACTTACACATCTCCTCTGCTACTGTGCTATTGGGCTGTAAAACTAGCCTCTTCCACCCAATAACGATTCAAAATATCGATTTATAGGTTAATGATTCAAAATATTGATTTATAGGTTTCCAAGGGAATTCCTTTGGTCTGCTATATGATACAAATGTAGAAGTAGAAGTAAGCTTTCTGCATTTTCTCTCTGTGTCGAGCACTGTGTATGCTCTCCCTCTGCGCCTCGAGCGATCAGCTGGGATCAAAAGCAGTGATCTCACTTGTAATGAGTCTGTAAAAACAGTAGCGTATTCTCTCCCTCTGCACTTAGTGTGATTAGTTGGGATCATAAACTCTAGTTAGTGTAAGATTGCGCTTGTGATGATCTTCGCCCTTCGAAGACGAACAAGTTTTTGAGTCTGTATTAAGAAGCTGCTTTCATCAGTTGCGTTCACGTTCGATCGTGGCGTCTCTCTTGGTATCAGAGCCAGCGCGGCATTTGTATCATCTACTTCTACTTGTAAGTTTCAGAAGTGCTTAATATCAATTTCCAGTATGATATTCGAGAAATCTTTCTCTGTCTAAAGCAATCTGGGAGCAGAGTTCATTTATTTCTGTAAAAGTATCCATGTGGAATAGTTGTGATATCCGAGTCTGTTTCAAATTTTTGTGGTTATAGTCTTAGTTACAGACGCTGTAAATCCACTTGTGTTGTCTCTTGGGAGACCTGTAGGATATCCTTAAGCCCCAAACTATTCCTTTACTGCCCGATTCCAATAAGTGTTCCATGGATCCTTCAATGGACTCTGTAGGGCTTACTTCCCTGGACTGCCAATCTACAAATCAAACTACTGTTTCTTTAATTGAAAGAAAATATTCCTTTCAGACTTCTGGAGCCTCATCATCCATAATAACCATCGATGATACAATACCTTCCCCTGACTGGAAACTGCCAGAGATATTACCTTTTGAGGTTTATAAAATGAAATGGTGGCAGTACAAATCCTGCACACAAATTAAAATCAGTTCTTTGGACATCACCTTCACTGACTAGGAAGAGCCCATTCACATTAATTTAATTGACAAAGACCAAATTGACTGGGCAAAAACAAAAGGTTACAAATATGCGCATCCAGGCGCTGTCAAATTATTACTTGGTCCGTTAGTACGACCCTATATGAATGTTTCTTCCTTGTGTTGTGTTTTGGATACCCGCCACTTAGATTTTGTTGATGCTTTAATTGGAGGTTTTGAAGGCCCCTTGCACAATGGCCCATTTTTTGGTACTACCTTTCCTAAGTATTCTGTCAGCCTTGATGACCCCTACATCTATGATTTACTCAAGGCCTATATTCGTCCCTTAGGATTTAAAATAGACACTGGCTCTAAAATCATCCAGCTCAAATCGTTGGTTGTAATCTGCTTTGGAAATGATTCCCTTCCACCTCTTACCCCTAAAGTCCATGAAAGCTCACGCCTACTAAGTATGGTAGAAACTGATAAGTCAAAAAATTCTACACCTATCACCTTTGACTGGACTGGCATCAGTTACCCAAAGCAATGGGAGGTAAGATACAGAAAGTTGAGAGACTTTGAAAAAACCAAAAACCAACAACTCTCTATTCCCAAACCCCTTGTCTTTAACAGATGTTCAAACTCTTTTAAATTTCCTGAAGGGTTTCCTTCTCCGCAATTTGCTCCACCTCTTGTAAGATCTTCCTCTGTGAATAATACTTCTGAAAGATCAACCTTGTTTGAACCTTGTTCTTCTTCCCGCCTTTCTTTTTCAAGTGTTCATAACAATGAGCACAAAGTGCCTGCAGAAAAGCACTTGAGAGACTAAAAATCAGAAACAAAGGAGTAAGTTTGTACATGATGTCTCTCCCTAGAAGTAGCCCTGGTTTTACCTCCACAAACCCACTGGGTGATACCTCATTCCATCCAGGAAGAAATATTCCTGATACTCCATTTCAACAGTTTGCTCATGATGGTATTTTTAAAAGAGAGTTCATGCCACATAGACCATCAAATCCACATGAAAGTGTCTCTAATGAAATAAAGTTGCTTAACTACAACAATTATCAGCAACAAATGACTGGCCAAAACATCGATGACATAGCCTCTGATATTTTAATTCTCAGACAAAAAGCTCAGACAGAAAAAGAGCACATTTCCTTGCTCGAAGCTAAAATTGATCACTTGCTTGCAGGACAAGAAGAAGTAAAAACTGCTATTATCTTAGCAAGCGAAAAATTAGAAAAAAAGCTAGATGTCCTAGGAAAAATGATGGCCAGAATACAAAATGTAAATAGTAAAAAGAGCCCTGTAAGCCAAACTGCTTTAGAGCTTGCAGCTAAAGGCCATAAAGTCAAACATGAAAGAAGATACTCTTTTGGAATGATGAGTATCTAAGAAGATGACCAAAGACCCGAATTCCTTTTTGGTCAAGAAATAGAAGAGCTTCAAGAGTTAAGAAATATGGTCTCCTAGATAAATATTTATCGGCATTCAGAATCCCAAAAAGAGAAAATACTGGATCCTCAAATCCGTACGACCAAGGTCATACTAATCCTCAGATAACAGGTCCTCCCCCTCCTTTTGATACTGAAATGTTAGATCTCCCTGACACTTCTCCTTTGTCAGTACCTCGTTCCCTTAGTTTCGGGATAAATGGGATGAATAATTTAATCTCCCAAATGCCTGATCAACCTGTGTTGAACATACAATGTCAATCCCGCGCCCAGATTAGATCTTCCATCTAGCTTCTATCAATTTGGGTATTGTACAAAAGAACACAGGACAATACAATAACTGGCCAACAACTAGCACTCCAGCTAGTTGCCGAATTTTTAGGGCTAGCCTTAGAATGGTGGCGCTGGATTCCCCAAGAATCCAGAGAAGAAATATTGAATGCAGAAGATGCGGACCAACAAATTCTTACTGCCCTTGGTAAAGAATTCTATGGTCCCGATGAAAATGAAGATTATGAACATCTTGCATCTTTATTTATGTCTGCCAGAATCTGTGACCTAAATAAGAGTGAAGAATATTTTTGCTATATGCAAAAATTGTTGATTTCTTTTGGCAATGCTGATAAGCCCGCATATCTGAAACATTACTTGAGAAGCTTTCCTGGCCATGTTCCTAATGCTGTTGAACAACACCTTAAAGATAAAAACACCCCTCTATCAGGTCTTTCCCTTGCCCAATTGCATGGATTCATCATGGAAACTTGGCAAGAACATTGTCTGGAGAAAAGAGTGGCTAAAGATTTCAAGCGACTCTCTTCAATGTTTTCCCCGGGTTTTTGTAAAGATGTTGCAAAAATGCCAGATTGGGGGTGTGGCGCCCACAACCGAGGACACTTCGGGCGTGAATCATGTAGTTGTAAGAAGAAACAGCAGCCCAAATATACTAGTGTACCTATATTTCATCCAGACAAAGGACATAAGCATAAAAAAGGCAAAATATTTCAAAAGAAAGCCTACTTTAAGAAAAGATCTGAACCTACAGATAAAGAAAAATGTTTCATCTGCGGTAAAAAGGGTCACTGGGGTAAAAAATTCCCAAATAAAAATAAAAAGCCTAGACTTGCTGCCATGTTTTCAGAAGACCTGGATCCAGCATGGTGGGATCTAGCTTGGTGTGCAGCAGGAGACTACCCTGAAGGTGAAATCGTCTTCTTACCAGAAGAAGGAGATTCCTCTAATTCTAACCCTGCCTTGGATAAATTTGCTCCAAACTCATCTGACTCTTCTTCTTCTGATTCTGATGAAGAAGAAAATTTAGGAGGTTGCTCTGGTCCTCCTGATTTCAGTTTTTATATGTTCTCTTTCAACCCGCCTAAGGTCTCCTCAGAATTTAGGATTGTTGAAATAGACAAAGAATTGTCTGAGACCCCAGTCTATCAATATATGAAAAGGCAAGATCTGAAAGATGAAAGAAGAAAGCTTTTAAC